>CABFVZ010000211.1:590724-609379 GCA_902151445.1 Timema monikensis
GGGGTTGTTTGGTGGTTCAAATCCCCTCCCAAAATTTTATGGACAAAATATATATTTGCTTTATTTATGGTTCAAACAATATAAAAATTAAGATACAAGTACAAATTATGGGGCTGTGTTACCAATAAAAAAACACTTCAGAGAGCTTCTAGAGGTGTTTAATATTTATAATTTTTCCTAGCCACTGGTAATGTCTGGCTGCGGCCTTGTCAAAACATACCTTGAGCCATTGAACGGAGGAGCTAGCCCCTGTTAAATGCAGCAGCCAGCATTATAGGGGACAGCCAAAACCTACCCCTAGTAATTGACTGGCTCAAGTCCCTGTCCTTAGTTGACCAGCGGGAACCTCTTGGTGGTGTGTTGTAGTGATTATATTTTACACATTCCTCTTGCTTAATTAATAAAGATAATCAGATCTAATCTAACGTAATAATATTCAAAATGTACTCTATTTACATTATGCTTCACAGTAAATATTTACGTGGTGCAACATACCTCTGTCTCTCTCTATCATCCACACAAGAAAAATCTTCTCCAAGGACAAGGGGGGAGATACGAGGGACGAATGCATCCCATTACCCTAATATACTAGAAACAAAACCTTCGTAAACAGACTCTAAGCAGAGGTGACGACACTCGCGTAGTAGTCACCGAACAGTTAGGACCTACGTTCATTAAAAACGTAAACAATAAATAAAAAAAGAGAATCACCTAATCTGACTCAAGACCGTAATTATTCCGCGTCGGCCACTAGATTATATCAATCTTGATCCAATTTCATTTTATTTTATTATTTGCACCGCGTCTTACTACCCGTTCGGGTTGTAAGGACTTACGCTAATGTGTAATGGTAGGGGGATTGTGATAATAAATGGAGGACCTACAGTTTAACGTGGGATCCGAACTACGGTGGAGGCCTGGCATTCCACAAATTCACAAGTTGTGATTAATACTCGTCTTGTCAGAGGTGAAGGAAGGGTTTGGCGATCAGATAAATCTGTGCTGGGACCGAGGATTGAACCCCGGACCCCTAGTACAGAAGTCGGACACCTTACCCTTAGACCGCCAGGTCCTCTCGATCACATTTTAATCATTCCATTTTCTTAAGAATTGAAATAACAGCGAGTATGATATTTGATCACATATTCACCCCATTCAGTACAGCAATAACGCTCAATAAACACTTCATAAAAAACATATAAGTTATTTAAATTAATAGCCAGACAACAAATTGCATCAATCTAATCAGTATAGTGACAAAACGCATGAATTGTGAATACTGAGTCCATGTAAATACAAAATGTAGCACTTTCCGTGAACCATGATCGGTGAACACGAACGTACTGAAAGGTTTTATTAGTAGATAGTTCCCCCGAAAAGCAATCGCGGGTACATTTCCTCTTAAACTATACCTTCCTCATACATACTCGACTATCTCATTATTAATGTATCTATTATACCTACATAATTTTCTGAAACAAATTACTTGGGAAAATATTTGCTCCGAAATGGGATGAAGTTAATGGAGAATGAAGGCGTTTACATAATGGTGAATTGGATACCCTAAACTCATCAACAGACATTGCGCTTTACTGGCGTGGTCCAACAAGCGGGTGTGATTAATTATAAACGAGCCATTACAGAACGTAGTAAGTTGGAGCTCCCAAGTTACGTTCTTACAGTAAAATACAATCATGCGCTTGTTATTATTAATGTGTTCAATTAACAATGATATAATCTGTAACCATACCTGCCTTTATATTAGTTTAATTATTCTCTTTCATGAATGTGTTCCGTGACTATACAATTATTTACATCCAAAATAGAAATAATAGTTCTTCTAAATACAAATAGAATATTCTCTAAGATATTGTGTGAAAAATGCACTTTTTTTTTCGGAATATGATTTCCTTTTTAAATTAAATCTTAACCGTCAAGAGATAGTTAAAGCATACCCCCCATTAATTAATCTAATACTTGTCTTTGAAATTATATTTTACTATTTGAAATTGTCTTATTATTTTTAATTAATTGTTGTTTAATATGGTATATAATTTGTTATTTATTTCCCTTGTCTTAATATTATTCACCCTCACCTTTTTCATTCTTTCTCCTTGTCACCCCCTACCCACCTTCTCCCCTTGACTGGATTGTTGGCCAGATCTTTAATAAAGTAGCTAAAATAAGAAATTAAATTTAAACTCATAGTACTTTAATGTCAGTAGTGATTACAGTAAATCTATCCAAACTTAATTACTGGGTAAACACATTCCTGCCATAAATTATTCATTATTTTCACCTTGACAAACGAGAATATATCCAATGTGACAGCTTTAAATTATCGGTGATAGTCGAACCAAATATCCCTAGCTTAGTAAAAATTCTCTGTCATCTGAAATAAGATTGCGGAAAAAACGAAACACGAAGAAATTAAACAACCTCCAATTTTGCAACGAAACACAGATCTACTCGATACTGACATCACAGTTCGAGGTGTAGAGCTCAAAATTCATCTATGGTACGGTTCTGGAAGAAAGAAACTTTTATAATGTAGAAACATATTTTTTGCGGTCAACTTTGATATTATTTTACTACACTATTAGCAATATACATTGATGATGATGATGATGATATATATCAAAGGTGACAGATACAAATTACATGACTTAACGTATAAATATACAGTATGATACTAGTTTTGAGTAACTTTTATAACACTCATAAAAGTTACTTCCTATCTATATCATATGTTAACAGAACCAAGAGATGCAGGAAATTAGAGGATTGGTGCCAATTGCGTGATGTTAGCGATTTTTCAAGGTTAGAGTACAGATTCTGACAAAGTAGTTGTGTAACGTAAGAGTAAACCGTGACTATCAGTCAGTTCACGATGGAGCGTTGGTCAGGACGTGTCGCTCTGGTGACTGGGGCAAGTGCTGGGATTGGAGCTGCTGTTGTCCGGGAACTGGTCAAGAATGGGCTCATCGTGGTGGGATTGGCTCGCAGGGCGGAGCTAATAGAGGTGAGTAACCTGGTAATGTATGATCCAGTATTAAAGCTGGTCCACATTATAAGATGGCAAATAAACAAATTTATACAGATAATTTAAAAAAAAAATCTTTAAACCCTCATGCTTAGTGTCCTAATTGCAGAGGTCGTAATCACGGTTCAAGCCCCTATCCAGGGGAGGTAGGTCAATGGGTGCTAAAAAGAAACCTCTCCAAAAGTTGACAATAAAATATTGATACTGCCTTAATTGTGGGTTTAAAAAAACACAAGAAAATTTAAATAAATAGGAATTATATTTAAGCATATTAAAAAAAAATTGTGATTGTGTTCACTGTTCCGGTAATAAATCTGGGTAAGCTCTGATGAAATATCGACAAATTAAATAGGAAGTGTTATTGAATGTGGGGAGAGCTATAAAAGAAGTCAAGCCTTTGAGATTAGGAAACAGCAAAATGTTTCAACTTGAAACTATTTGAACGTTAGTTAAGAGAACACGTCACAAATTAGTCGCCAAAGAAATAAGAATGGAAGGCGGGAATAAGATAAGGGATCGAGGGGTCCAGCTATCAACCCCCAAACAGATTGCAGTTAGATTAAGATTCAAAGTCTTTAATACATTTGGTCAAGTTGTAAATACTCCTATTTGAAAAATGTACAATTTTGGAGTATGAAGCACAAGCTCCAAACACAAAATTTTAAACTTATATCTTTATTATAGAGCAATTATTATTATTATTATTATTATTATTATTATTATTATTAGCACCGCGTCTTACTACCTATTCGGGTTATACGCACTTACGCTAATGTAATCAGATAAATCTGTGCCGGGACCGAGGATTGAACCCCTGCCGCCAGCACAGAAGTCTGACACCTTACCCCTAGACCACCAGGTCACCAAATAGAGCAATTAAATCATCTCTAAAATTATCTATGTTGGGTCAATGGTGGCGTTACGTTATGTGTGTAGGAGGGAGGGCAATTAACCAAAAAGGGATTCTGAGGTACTTGATACCCCTCCCCCAGCAAAATCAGGGGATGAATGCCTTTAAGCTATTGTAGTTTTGCTTGAGTTTATTTTTTTTAACTTTACTTATCTAGAATATATTTGGAGGGGTCTTCCTTACATTATTTCTCTTGGAATTTTGATGCCCCTAAAATATATTTAGGACAGTCCTCAGCTGATTGAAAAAAAAAAAGTTAAATGTCTTTAGATTTAGAAGATAGTTGGGTATTTGTAAATCGTTTCATATTCGAAAATATAAGAGGGGAGTGAAATAAATCTAGAAAGCAGCAAATTTTTCTTGAGGCAATGCCCTTCTTGAACTCTCAATCACCCCTAAAAACCGCTTCACCCAGTTCCGCCACGCCTGGGCATACTTTTATTTAACAAATACTTAATATAAACTTTCAGAATTGTAGTTAGGAGGCGTTATGTAAGTTTATAAATATTAAACAAATGTTTAGTACTTAATATATCTAATCGCCGCCCTTAATTACCGGTAAAAAAAATAGCTCTAGATATATTCTATAGGCAATTGTTTATTTTCCTAAATTTTCTTTGCCTGTAGCTGCTGAAATGTTGACATAGCTACGGCCTGGTTCCGGTTTCTTTACCAAAACTACTTTAGTAGTTTATGGAAGAATGTAGAAATAGAAGACGACGAGCAAGGAAACAAATTCTTCATCTCTTGCTGGACAGGAAGCATCCTTTGATTCATTTTTAATATAATATATAGTGTACATTACATACACCACCTTTTACTATCAGTCAGGCCAGTGGTTCCTATTACCTACCAGACAAGGACCCCCCGAGATCTGTGGTCCCCCCGTTTGTTCTAATCATTAGAATCTAATCTATTCTTATTCTTTCTCTCTCTCTCTCTCTCTCTCTCTATATATATATATATATATATATGACACAGACACAGTAAATTTGACACAGTAAATCCGAGTCAAATGTTATTTTACATAGGTCTTCTTTTATTTATACACTAACATTGGAATGCGCAATAAGCACTGCGCATATGTGTGAGGAGAAGGGGAAGTGCCTTTGGGATGCGCAGTTGGGTGAGAAGTAGGGTAAGCTTTTTATTGATTAAGATTAGACCTATTCTTGTTTAATTATTATTTTATATTTTTATTTTGTTAAATTCTGGCGATTATCGAGGACCCCTTAGGAACAGCTCGCGGACCCCCTGGGGTCCGTGGAATGCCTTTTGGCGACCACTGAGTCAGGCTATCCCTATGTCGCTATCCCTTCTTCTACTTTCCGTGGGAAAGTGGTCTGGATGGCTTGTAGTCGTTGATGACACTTATTTTTGAATGAAATGGTCAAATTGGCGTCTAACTTTTAGCTATCTGACATGACATCTAACAAATTGCACCTTTGTTCGAGTTTGTTAACTGGACAATCAATTTGTAACTATACAGACTACGTCTCATACGGACAAAATATTTATTTCAGGAGTTATCTGCCGAGCTGAAAGGAGCCCCTGGTAAGTTACATGCGTTTAAAGGAGATGCGAGCAAAGAGGAAGATATTTTGGCCGCATTTGACTGGATCAAGAAGAACCTGGGAAGGATTGACGTACTGGTCAACAATGCTGCAATTCTTCATATGCTTTCTTTAATGGGTAATTTTTTGTGTTTATTTTCTTATCCGTAGTTGACTTGTGTGGGAAAATGTAAAAGTTAGTTAATATAGGGTCATCGGGATGATTTTTTATTTTATCTAAATATCAAGTTTGAACAAAATACGTAAAACCGTTACAGTTCTGTGGCTAGGGACAGTCAGAATGGTGGAATCCACTATTTTTTGTTTGGGTACACATAAAACGTAAAAATTCATCATAATATGGACGTTGAAAATGCTTACGATTACAACACTTTCTTTTGATATGAAAAAGTAAAAACGCGTTTAATTTATTCCGGAGGTTTATGCACAAGTTGAAAAACCGTGTAAGTTTAATGGTATTTAAATACGAAGTATTTCTAACGTATTGTTCGTTTCAAAGGATACTAATCAAAGCTTGTTTTATGAAAATAACGCTTTTAAAAAGGAACCTTTATTCAGTATCATATCAAATACTCTTTCATCACTATTAAGTTTCTCAGACATAATTTGTTTACAATAATAAGGCTCACTAACAAGACTCAACTTGTGTTAAGGTTGGAAACAAACAAAATGGTCAGGACACTTATCAATAGTATCAGCTCTAGGTGAGCTTACGAATAATATCATGCATAAAGTTTCTCTTGATAGGTGGCTATACTAGTCGCAGGTCGAAGTACCACAACCGCGTAAGTTGAATACGTGTGTTTTGATGGCCTATTGTATTGTATTAACAATTCTGAGATCTATTGACAGATATTTGATGGGCTTTGTTTCCTTTTGATATTATGATGGCTTCAATTTTTTACTTTCTCATATTAAGAGAAAATATAGTGGTCGTGAAAAAATCTACCTCGACTTTATAACAAATTGACTACGTTTAATGTGAACACGAAACCCAAAATAGTGGATTTTACAATTATGTCTGTCCCTGGGCAGGGATCCATAATGATTTGACGGATTTTGTTCAAAAATGATATTTGGATATTATAGGGCTATACCACAAAATAATTTTTTACCCATCTCCTTTAATTAACGGTAGTTAACTGATGAGTAGTTTTTTTTATTTACAAATTTTTCTAAAATGGCTTTAATGAATTTGTTTAAAATGCAAATCTATGATTTCTTTGACATGACAAAGAGCACAATTAAATTGGTTTTTGGCAAAACTTTGTTTACGGGTGGCTTAATGAAGACTGATTTTTCAAAAACTTGAAATATTTTACAAATGTCCTTAGCTATTTGGTTTCCAAAGAATATTTTGGGAGTGTTTGATATGATAAATCACAGTGTATACTTATTTTTGGGGTAAAACTCATATATGGGTAGTTTACAGAAGACTGATTTTTCAAAAACTTGAAAATTCAATAAATAGCCCTAATGATTTGGTTCCAAATGGGTATCCTGGCAATATCTTACATTACATTTAACAATGTATACATTGTTTTTGGTAAAATTATATAAAGGGTATTTTATTAAGGAGTGGTTTTTAAAAATTGGAATAATTTTTAAAATGGTTGAAACGATTTTGCTTAAAATGTTTATGTGGAGAATATTTGACATGAATATGACAAATAAAGCTTTATATTTGTTTTGTGGGGAAAATTAGGTTATGGGTAGTTTTTGATGACTCTTTTTTTAAATTTTTTAATATTTTAAAAATTGGCTTTAGCGATTTGGTTCAAAATTGGTATCGGGAGACTATTTTAAATTTTATATAATACTGTGTCTTTATTTATATAAAATAAATTAATTTAATGGTCATTTGCTAACAACAAATTATAGAAAATGTAAATGTTTGTGAATTGACATTGAAGATTGAATTCAAAATGTGAGCTTGTGAATAGTGTTTAGTGACAAATAAGAATACGATTTCTTTCTTTTCTTTTTTAACAAATAACGAATAATTTTAAGGTAACTTACAAATAATTTATTTTTGAAAATTTAAATTTTGTTAAATATATTTGAACAATTTGGTTTAAAATGTATATATAAAGAGTGATCATTATGATTATCAAGTTTATATGTTTGATTTTATGAGTAAACATTATTTAAAAGTATTTTACTAAAACTTATTTCTTAAAATTTTCTTAGCAGCTATATATAGTATATATAATAAAATATAGTTTGTGTGGTTGTATACTACTATTCATTTCTTCTAATTGATTCAAATCTTCTGTTAATTTTGTTGTTTTTATAATAATTAATTTACCATATTTTCTGATGACCTTATGATGGTTTTTTCACGTGTAACTGATTTCTAGTTCTTATAAACAATTATTTTGATATGTTATTGCTTCATATTAAGCTAAGGCAGGCATAGCCAGCTGATAGTGGAAAATATATGGTTTAACGTTGTTTGGACAGAGCTAATGTCGAGAAAAATCTGTAAGATAGCGTTTGTGTTGCTGAGAAAAAGGTGAGAGGGGTTGCTAACGGTCCGTCCCGTTGAGAACCAAAAAACCTGTCTTCGTCAGCGGTGGACTGGAAAGTCCTGGGCTGAGTTTTGGGAAGTGTAGAGAGGCAGGGGAGGGGGCGGATTAGCAGGTAGACACTCTTCTTTGGCTATTATGAATGAAAACAGTAAGTCAGGGACCGAACAATTATTATTATTATTATTACTACCATTAGCACCACGTCTTACTAACCGTTCGGGTTATACACACTTACGCTAATGTATAATGGTAGGGGGATAGTGAGATGAAATGAAGGACCTACAGTTTAACGTGGAATCCGAACCACGGTGGAGGCCTGGCATTCCCCACATTCACAAGATGTCTTGTCATAGGTGAAGGAAGGGTTTGGAAATCAGATAAATCTGTGCCGGGACCGAGGATTGAACCCCGGCCGCCAGCATAGAAGTCTGACACCTTACCCCTAGACCACCAGGTCACCAATAATAATATTAATATTAATTAAAATCACTAGTTGTGCTTTATAGAGATACGCCGAACTAATAGTGTGTTGGGAAGGTGGGGGAGGTGGACGGTGGACGTTAAGTATTTAAAGCTTTATCTCTTCACTAGATAGCTGTTGCCCGCGGCTTTGCTCGCGTGGAAGTTGATTATATACAAATACGAAAATATACATATGTTTACAGATTAATTTAAAATATTTCGTTACGTTTATGACCATAACTTGACCTCAGATCAAAAATAATGCAAGTCCGATACAAACTTTCACCCCCTTTTTCATCCCTTATTAAATAAAATTTCCAAAATTCCTGAAACACGTATTTATTTGTTTTACGTCAATAACCGAAATACAAAATTTTGTTTATGTAACTTTCAAAATGACGGACTTTCATACATATTATCATACATATTATCATCCCCTATTTTGACCACTTTGGGGTGGAATTTTCTAAAATCCTTTCTTAGTGGGTGCCTACATAACAAAATGAATATACAGTCCGAATTTCATGCTTGTAGCCTTGATAGTTTGCGCTCGGCGATGATGAATCAGTCAGTCAGGACATGTTATTTTATAAGTATAGATGATGTCGAATATGATTATTTGTTAATTACTGTTATAGCCTCATCTACATATTATTTAAATTAAGAAATCACATCTGGACACGGGAATCGAACTTGTGACCTACAAACTATGTTTTGATAGTTGTTACAAAACTAATTCGTTACGTCTGAACAAAGGGGAGAAAATACATTAGAAAAAACATTTGACAGGAAAGGACATAAAAAAGAGTGATTGAAAATGTAGGCCTATATGTGTGTTATGATTGTGAAGGGGGAAAGGGGGAGGTGGAATATTGATGTAGACATTCTGTGCACAATTGCACATATTTATTGTTAGTGTCCATCTGGACACGTCTGTAACCTGAACCTAGACAATACAGTAGTGGCTCTCAATTTATGTTTCGTGTTGCCATTGTAGGTTGTCTATGCTATTCTTTTTTTAAACTTTTTTTAGCACCGAGTTTTGTTCAGGTTATACGCCTTTATACTTTGTACTTTGTACTCTAATCTTAAATCTAGGACAGACACAAAATCCATCCCCAGGCCGTCAATTTATCACTTGTAAGGGTAACCGACATTCCAACAATGATAAATTTCTCGGTCATGCCAGGAATCGAGCCCGGGACCTTTATCTCCGTAGATGGACGCAGTACCAACGGAGCTAAGCTTCGTAACACTCTAGCATGATATTCCTTTTCTAAGCTATATCCCCAATCAAATGTATAGTCTTTTTTTTTACAAAAGGGCTCATTTGTTTTTAAAGAAGGACGGGGAGAGTGCACAGCATAGACTTCCTCACAACTGTAAATAAAAATAGATATTTACTTACAACTCGTAAAATAATTATTTAAAACAAGTTAATAGACATTGTTGCACATTATACCAAAGAGCATAAACGAAATAATATGCATTGTTAGAGAGAAGAGGAACATCACACCCGCTGAGAACTACAGCAATTTCTTTATTATATACATGTACTGTACCTATAATTCGGAAACTATTGGTTTTATAAAACAAATATTTCAAATAAAGATTTCTATATTTATTATGCCTTCATTTTCGAAATGATACATTATTTTGTATCTCGAATATGTGCGGATATACGATAAAAATTGTAAGTTTCCTTGAGTGTAAATTACCCTCAAAGCTATTTTCATGAGGAAATGTGAGCTTCCATTTTGTTTTAATACTAAACAATACAGATATACGAATTTTAATCGAGTCAACAATGAGTGCAGGGAAATGTCCTTCATCGAAAATATGTAGTATCAAATCAAATGTGGTTCAGCGTTCATAGTTACGGGCAAACAGAACCGCCGAACCGCGTATTCAAAATATTTGGAAATAAAAAGGAAGTGACATTTTAAAAGTTACATTTTAAACAGCATGCTTATTTGGAAGCTATCTATAAATAAGTTTACTAACGCTAAAAACATAGTTATTTTTTCAAGAATTTTACAAATGTGACACAAACTCTTTCAAAATACCAAAGTTAGTTATGTTATTTTAAAAAAATTATGAAATTTTTGGTATAAATACACATTACAATTAAAGTGGTTTAATGTTTCTAGTTCATTTATAATAATTATAAAAAACTTAAAATGCTTTTATTTTTAACAAATATGACCCCGAATATGTCCTAACTATTGATCAGTTATTTTATATGTAAATAATGTAGCTATTGTTATAATTACTTTCACACCCAAAGCTGCTATTTGTATCATTACTTTCATACCCAAGTTGCTATTAGGATCATTACTTTCACACCTTAAGTTAAGTACCTATTTATGAAAGTGAAGTTAAACTGTGAATGTAATTTTTTAAACACCCTACCTGGTTAGTATTTTTTTTAACCCTCAAGTTTGGATCAAACCTATCAAATCAAGGCCATGACATTTCCATATAATTTTGTACTAAATTCATTAATAGTGTCGATTTGTACACACCTACACGTCATTTTAAAGAAACTTAAAACACATTTCCCACTAAAAATATAGCAATCGTCCACTTACTCAGATTTCATTGGTTTGAAAGTTAAGTCTTTGTGAACGTGGTACAAGATTAACTACAATCCACTTTGCCATTATAACTAACTAAATAAATAAAACAAATGAATAAATAGTAAATAATAAGTTGAATATTAAGACTATTCATTTATTTAAAATAAATTTTGTTAATTCTAAGTTAAATATGATCTTAAATTTAAAATTTAAATCTTGGAGCATAAAATATACTATGGAGAATAGAGCCATTAAGACATGAAATAATTCTGCATTAATGGAGTTTTAATTATAAAAGCGTAAATAATTTTATAACAGTCCAAAAGTTTAATATTTTGAAAAAAAAAATCCGTTCACAAGGGTGCACTTTATTTTTTCTCAATATAGTAGAAACAATATTATTGTAGTGTACATGGTAATCAAACCCGGAACCTTGTGCTTGGCTCACCAAAGCTTCACCATTGAGCTACCTACTCAGTATTTGTACAATGCTAAGAAATACTTATCAGTCATACTTTAAAGAAGGTTTGGTGAAATACGTGTGGCAGGACATGTCTCGTTAATAGCTATAATATATTATAGACCATAGTTATATACTATAAATTATATCCAAGAAACCATTTAAAACTAATAAAAATTGTCCAAACGGCAGCACAAGGCTACCCTGGCTCAACGATGGAGTTTGTTTTGGATTTTTTTTAAATGGCCGACGATTTTACATACCACCAACTAACCCTTAAAATATGAGCGATAAACGACCCTTACACAGGATTAGCCCTAGATGGCTCAGTGGTAAGATATTGACGTGCTAAGTTGGAGGTTCCCGATTTGGTTCCGGATTACAAAAGAATTTTCAAAAAAAGTTAATTATTTAACTTCAATAACATAATATATGTTTGAAGTCATTTCACCTACTTATTAGCGGTTCGGGCCCTCCGAATTTATTCGTAAAAGCGTTTCATTGCCTTGGAATGCTTATTCATTTTGCTTTTTACATATCTTCTCCCATCTTTAAACTTTTGTGGGGCCATTTTTTAAAATAATAAAAATTGTTTTTCCACAATTAATACATTTCACACATCTCTAAAGACATTAAATGCAATTACACTCAGCCACATTGAAAGAAATCCTTTCATCAATAGTAGCACTTGCTACACTGACTTGAAAACGGTGTAGAGCCAGATAACAATACTTGAAGAGAGATGGTGATAGTTCAGGGCGATGAGCTTTACAAACATGCCAAAACCACTTGCAACATATTTATGGTTCCAAGGACAGACAGCTGGTGACTTGGAGTGAAAAGGGATGAGTTGTCTGCTCTACTCTAACCAGGCCGTTCTGTTTCGGCTATTGCGGGCTTGTATCAGATATATTTTCAAAATCCGGGGGCAAAATATGTAGCACCTTAGCTTGTATCAATTTCCATGAGTTTCAGATTGAATATTAATGTAAATGAAGTACCATTATAAAGTTAAAAGAAGTCGGCATCAATTGATTTACTTCCCCCATTTATTACCCGTGTTTAAGTATACAAAATAATTAATTGAATATTGCATTTATTTGGCAATTTTTTACGCTATTAATTGAAGGTTCATTGAAATAAAATTTATTTCAATTAATAAACCTCCTCAAGTACTTCTAACATTCCAAATATGAAATCTTTGCAACATTTGGTTTTCCTTAAAATTGTAGCACTAGATGCCAAAATTTCAAACTTTGAGTAAACACTGTGCTTAAAATATACATTTAATCTATATTTTATACATTGATTCAAGTTTGGTTTAAGAAGACCTACTAATATATATATATAATTATTATATTATTAATTTTGGGCCATACACCCTTAAGGACCACTGTTTCAATGTCAGGTTTTGTTGAGGTTAAATTATAACCTCAGCTTAAGATGTTTATTACCTGTTTCAATGTTAGGTTATCACATAACCTGAATCTAAACTTCAGGCTTCACTAATTTAAATAAGGTGTAGAGGTTAGTGAGTAAGCTTCAAGTTAATTACAGTAGAACACAACATGGCCACCACTTTGTCAGCTTACTGTTCAAAACATTCCAATATGTGTTGATGGATTTCGTTAAGATAAAGTTCAATGATTCTATTTGATTCTGATTCAGATATTTATGATGAAAAATATATAGACTTGTAGTGATCACTAGTATTAAACGAAATATTAATGCAAGATTCTTTGATGATTGAATAGTTTGGCCAAAGTAAAATAAGAAGGCCTAGTCTAAATTTTGCAGCCAGTCATATTAATTGAAAAGTGGGCCTTTACAATGTTATGTATTTAAACATTGCATAGTTATGTGTAAAACCATCTTTTACTTACATGTTTAATTCATTTTTTGAGCACTTCATACAGTTCTAGGCATATATGTATTTAAGTCCCTTACCCTGCAATTATTAAAGTTTTGCTTGAAACATGCATCTATTCGTTGAAAAGAAATTATTCACACACAGCTGTGGTATCCTATAAGATGATGGTGCATAGAATCTTCTATATATAAAACAATTTTATTTATAAAAATAGCCAGTTATACATATTTTATACAATCATTTCACTCAAAGGATACGGAGAATCCATTGATACTTTACTCATATTATAATTATTTGTAAACCTTTTTATATCTACACCTTTAAGCAACTCACCAAAATCACAAAGAAATGTTAATATTAAACTGATGTTAGAAATTTTAATTTTAATTTATCTAGGTTTAAGTTATTGGGTTACCGGGTTATTAAAGTATTATAATATGCAATTAGTAATCCTATTTATTATAAACTATTCCAAACTGTCAAAACCTAATAATACAAGCACTATTAACACGTTTTTCTGGAAATGTTAGGATCCTGATCAGTGATATGGTAATTGTTTACTATAACAAATATTTTTATTAATTTTGGTTTTAGCTCGAATCGATTCTCCAAATCCTTGTGAGTAGAAAGATGATGTTAAATTATTATTTATTTACTAGCTTGTATAATAAAATGGTCTTATGTGTACTGGTTTTTGCACACCCTTCTCACCCCTTTTTTAAATACACTTGTTTATTCATAAGCAGGATAAAATAAATCATTAAATATATTAAGCAGATTTAAAAAGAATGTAATAGTTTTTTGATGGAATATTAGTATATAATATGTGTGAAACATACAAAAAACTCTCAAATGTATTTAACCCTTTACTACACGCCGCAAAGTGTGTGAGTCCGCAAGACCATAGTTCTCTTCTCATCCACTATTAAAACCGAGCTGAGACACTCCAGGTAAGTTTTATTACTCCTATAGCATTATTTATTACTTTTGACACTAATTTTTATGAGTGCATTATTTTTTCGATTGTTGACAGATTTTAATTAAATTTTCGCTTCATTTTAGGCAGTTTTTGAAAATATACTTTCTCAAAAATTGTTGGAGCTTTGAATTTATTCTATTTACACTTATTATTAATGAGTTTTGTATGCAGTATATATATATATGTCGGTGAGTGAGCGTGCCTATATTTTTTTGTGTGTGTTTGGTTTTTTAGTGCTTTCATTTTTGTATACGTTTATTTAGGAAAATGTTTTGACCTAACTAATGACCAAGATATACTCTGCTGGCTTGACGAAGACGAATTCTGTCCATCTGATGAGAGCGATGAAGATATAGTGATTGAGAGTGAGCATTATTCGGATAGCGAGCAATTGGCTGACGAAGATAATAGCTATGAGCTCTATATTGGTAAAGATGGAACTCAGCGGTGTTCTACACCAAATCAAGATTATAGAGTAAGACGATGTGAATGTGAGTTGCTTTGCTGTCTCCCTGGTGTTCTGCATACTGCCATGAATGCTAATAGCCCAATACTGGCTTTACAGATTATTTTCTCTGATGAGATGTTAAACGAATTTGTCAGGTGCACCAATATTTACATAGCGTCTACTCAAGATAAGTATTCAAGACCTCGAGATGCAGTTGAAGCTACTCTCACTGAATTGAAGGATTCTTATTCTTGGGGATGGTTTGAAGGTTTCGCATACTAGACTTGAGGATCCCTGAAGATATGATGGAACTGGCATAGAATATTTTC
This sequence comes from Timema monikensis, assembly GCA_902151445.1. NCBI lineage: Eukaryota > Metazoa > Arthropoda > Insecta > Phasmatodea > Timematidae > Timema > Timema monikensis. The sequence goes on from CABFVZ010000211.1 coordinate 605,910, forward strand.
CGGTTACCTTGGGAATCAACCATTTATGTTTTTACTAAAATCCTTTAAATTTGACGATATTACATCTAGAAACCAGCGAAAACTAACAGACAAATTATCTGCTGTTAGATATCTTATTGGTAAATTTAATTAAAACTGTAAGATGCATTGCATTTTGTCTGAAAGGTGAAATTCTCGATGCATTTAGAGGGCGGTGTGGTTTTCTCCAGTACATCCCATCCAAACCTGCCAAATACGGTATAAAGATTTTTGCCCTCACAGATGCTAAAATGTTTTATATAAACAATGTAAAAGCTTATTGTGGAAAAAAGCTTGAAGTGTGAAAACAATCTTCATAGTTCGTCAAGCGACTTGCGCAGCCAATACCGAAAAGTGATTGAAATATTACATGGGATAATTGGTTTGTGTCAGTTACATTAGCCCACGACTTACTGGAGTACAACAAACTTACAATGGTAGGGACTATTATAAAGAACAAAAAAGAGATCCCATCGTTTATGATACAAGTGAAAGATCGTCCAATAGATTCCAATATCTTCGCTTTCAAAAAAATTTCACCCTCATGTCTTATAAGCCTAAGAAACACAAAGTTGTGCTAGCATTATCCACATTCCATATTGAAGAAGATGAATTTGAAGATCCAGAGGGTGCTAAAGTCCATAAACCCAAAATTATCACATTTTATAATGAAACTAAATCGGGTGTTGATAAGGTTGATGAAATGAATGGTGCTTACTCTGTAGCCAAAATAACTCGAAGATGGACTTTAGTATTATTCTTTTCATTTATGAATATTGCAGGAATAAATTCCTACATAATTTACAAGGAAAATACTACATCCAACTTGGCAAGGAAGGACTTTTTGAAAATACTTGCAAAGGAACTTCTGAATGATCATTTGTGTTTGAAAGCCAAGTAGCAGAATTTACCTACTACAGTAAAGCTGTGTCTTATGGAGATCTTGAAGATTTCAAAGGTTCAACCAGAAGTCATACCAGAAGAAATGAGAACCCGAGTAAGGTGTTATTTTTCTGATCAAAAAAAGAAAAAGAGCCAACTCGATCCACGTGCACAGGTTGCAACAAGTATGTCTGTTTGGGACACATCGTTTCTTATGTGTGCTCTGAATGTGACAGAAAAATGCAAATAATGGATCTAAATGATTCTGACAAAGACTAAGTACAGTATATGGTGTGTTAACTTAGCAAATAAACTAGTATGTATCTTTGCAATTTTAGTTTTTGTTTGATTACAACTCTTTTTGTCATTTTTTTTTTGTTTTTGTATTGTGTTCTATATATGAAAATGTTTTGTAATCTCATGTTAGATCATAAGAAACTTATAAGTAAGTTTATTGAGAAAATTGTATCATGGTTGTAAGTTACTAAAACATTGAGGTAATAAAAAAACAGTATCGTGATAATCAACACGGAAAAGGTTTTTTTAATACATAAATATTCATTTTAAATTAAAATAAATGTCCTTGAATATTTCAAAAGTACCAAAGAATGTGAAATCGAACCGAAAACTGCCGTTAAACAGTAGTGGATTAAAAGTCTGCACGCATATATTAACGTTGTAGGTGTCCACGCGTATATCGGAGGTTTAAAATAAATTAGATAATTATTATAAATACATTTCAGCATTCATTAATTACCATTTCCACTTACAAATATTTTTGTTCAAGTGACATTTGAGTAAAAGTATACTACCAACCTCTGCATTAAACAAATTAGCCACAAGTCAACTAACCTCCACATAAAAAGCCATTCAAACAGTAAACTATATTAACCATAAGTTTTAACTTGAGGTTACACTAGACCTCAATCTAGTTAACTAGTACTTTAACTTGACATTGAAACATTGGCACTAAAATCTAATTTTTTTCATAAATAAAAATAATAGAATTTCTTAAACTAAAATGTTTGTGTAATATTTATTTTATTCTTAATTTTTAAGGTTGAAGAATATACAAATAAATTATGTTGGGCTTAATCTACGGGACCCTACTGTTATTGGTAGTATTCAAGAAAAGGTAAGTAATTACTATAACTAAACAACTCATACTTTTTAAACTATACTTAGCTCTATAAGCTTATAAGTACCATACAAGGTGAGTAGATATAAAATATATTATATGTCATAACACCTTTGATCTTTGCGAAACTGAAAGCAACATTTGGTGATGCTTGTAATAAAATACATTCTCATTACTTGTTGTTATGGGCTACGCCTCACTTACTGTATAGACTGACAGGTCTTTTGTACTATGATGTGCGAACAATATCGATGTGAAAGAGCTCATTCATATGACAAAAGTATTAGCAGACAATGGGCAGAGGATGGAAAATGTGTATAGGGAAATTCAACCGTGATCGTCGTCACATCATCAATAGTCATCCCGACCTAAGGACTTTTCCCCCATCAACAGGAGCAACTCTCAGGGCCCAGGACTGGAAGATCTCCATTCAATCCCAAGTCATTGAGAGAGGTAGTACCTGTGCTTTATTCTTAATGCTCGAAATCACCTGTCAGTTAGACGTGATCATAATAACATGTTGACAATGGAGGGGACTAAAACAGAAAATTAATGTTTTAAAGTTGATGTTGGGGGAGGACCAGAAGAACACACAACAATGTTATTTAGTAGCGAAAAAATAATACTGTAACTATAAAGCAGAATGTGTAAACTATTGCATTAAAGGTGTTGTGTGTTTAGCATTTCTTGAGAAACAAAATTGCAATTCATTAACGAAAGAAATGGGGAAAACGTTTGGAAAATGGAAATGGTGACAAAGAATAAGTGGGGAAAAGAAACGGTCTCTGAGAGAGAAAAAAGTCAAGACCTTCCAGCACTTGAAGCCGTGCATTTAACTTTTCTTTCGGCCATAGCCTTATTCTGTAGGATGAATTAAAAACTCGTAAGGTGTCAAACTCCTGTACAGGGGGTCCGGGCTCAATCCTAGGTCCCGGCACATATTTATCTGATTACCTAACTCTTCCCTCACCTCTGACAAGACGTGTATTAACATAACTTGTGAATGTGTGGAATGCCAGGCCTCCACCGTGGTTCGGATCTCACGTTAAACTGTAGATCCTCCTTTTCATCTCACAATCACCCTACCATTACACATTAGCGTAAGTGCATATAACAGAATGGGTAGTAAGATGCTGTGCTAATAATAATAAAAACTTGTTATGCATTATATCCTGCACGGCAGATGAATGTAGGTGTTAAATGAAACTCGTTAGGGATAAATCTGTCAAATTGCTATTAAAAATAAATATTAAATTATATTATCTACTTGAAGGGTTTGAAACATTCATCCTCGGAAAAGAATACAATAAATAAAGCACAAGTTACACAATTGAAGCTAAAACTACTTTTAGACAAGTCAACGTTAGCCTTGCTTTACCCGACTAAAACATCTAATGTTTATATAAGTGTGTTATTATTCTCATCTATTGTT
>CABFVZ010000211.1:610675-636014 GCA_902151445.1 Timema monikensis
ATTGCAAATAGTGATAAAAAACCAAATACCAAATAAGTGCACTAAATCATTAGTATAGAATTGAAATACAAGTTTTAAAACGTTATTAAAATAAAATTATATAATAAATTATGCCTCTTATCTTTTTCATGAAATAGTGCATCATTGTACGATTACTCTCCTAATTTAGCAGACTTGGTCTTCTATATTACAATGCTAATAATTTGAAAGATATAGCAAAATGGTTCTTACTAAGATGTATTTTCTCAAGTAGCGCTCTACAAGCACTTTTTGTTTACTGAGTAAGGACAGGTATTTTGAACAAAGTAAAACTAAACAATATATTTATTTTTTTACAAAGAAATTTATTGACATTGGGAACTTGGATCTCTCTGGAACATTAGAAGATGGCAAGAGGGTCATGTCCATTGTTCAAAACCCAAGAAACGTGAGTGAGAATTCTCTTGATCCTTACCTCACTTGGGACATCCCCGAGTCTTGGAGTCTGGAAGATGCGGCAACAGTCCCTTGGGCATACTCTACAGTAAGTTGAAGTTAATGTAATTTTCATAGCTTAATGTAATATCTTAATACATTTTCTATTATATATACATATTTTATTTCAATTTGCCAATAGACTAAAATAACTAGAACAAATGGGAATACCTACAGCTAGTCTTTGTTACTTGATAGGAAAACTTACAACAATATCACTCTTTCTTTAAATACGCAGCTATCATCAGGTTTGTATTTGTATAATTATATTTATTTATTTATTTTTAAAAAATATTTATATTTGTTATTTTGCTATCAGATTTTTGGTTAATATATTTCCACAAGATCAGCCATAGCTGAATGGATTAATAATATGGCAAATTAACTTCTTGAAAAAAATATTTATTATATTATAATCACTTACATACCTAGTAATTATTTTATGATATTAGGAACGTGAAAGTTCAGCAATAAGATTTAAAAGGAAAACCCCCTATCCAAATATTTCACTAGTTCTACCCAGTCCATCACATTGTAGCCTATTATTTTCAGGTTCAATCTAATTCCTTCCATCTGCAGCTTTATCTTCCCAATGGCCTCTTTCATTTGTGTTTCATTTCCTAACCACCTTAATCTGCAAAATTTGATTTTCCTAAATTTGTCTTGTAGTGAGTACAAGTCAATATTATATAACCTTTTCACTCTCCATCATCGTAATCCTTTTTTCAAACAAATAAGTAAAAAAACATGCTTTCAAGCATAAAGAAAACATGTTAAAAAACTCAATGACATAGTGATAGCATGCATTTCCCGACTGTATTCTTTTACTCATTTCTAGTACTCATATAATCTCTAGTTAAGATGTGTAGCATGATTCTTTATAAAAGACATCTACAATTGTATCAATGGAAAAATAAAGTAAAGGAATTAATAGAAGAAAATTAAAACTAATATTCCTGTACTATAAAACAGATATCAACTCAAATGGACTGGATATTAGCAGATATGATCTCCACGCGGTGGCTGATCCTTTTAACAGCACCTACTCTACTCAGTCCTCATCGGCAGACACACGTGGTTGAAAAGAAAGATGTTCTCCCTCAACTCAACGGTCCGTCGAAATAGCGCCACTGTGCCTGTGGAGCCTCCTTGAAACTCTCTTTCTCCTTTCCTTAGATCCTATCGTCTGGTTATTTTCTGACGTAGATTCTCGGTATATTCTGAGCCAGCTCGAGACCCACATTATGGCATTGTATTGTAACTAATCGCCGAAAAAAGGACTTCTGCTCCAGCGCTACCAAATACTGACGGCCATGATGTCTCTGGCGTCTGTTTCTTCACTGCGTTTCAGAAGAAGTCTAATCTAATTAATCAAGTATTGTGTCAGTAGTTATTCTTTTGATTGATATGCCTTTAAGACATAGTTTGTTGTGATGGAGGGATTGTTTAGACGTGTCTTCGGACAGTATTTATAATTTTGTTTTCTAAGTTCTTTAGACGTGTTGTTCATAGTCAGGGTGACTAACTATGTTTTCTAATTCTTCCAGACATATTGTTTATAGTAAATATCTGACTATGTTTTCTAAGTTCTTCAGACGTGTTGTTTATGGTCAGGATGACTAACTATGTTTTCTAAGTCCTTCGGACGAGTTGTTTATGGTCAGGGTGACTAACTATGTTTTCTAAGTTCTTCAGACGTGTTTTTTATGGCCAGAGTGACTAACTATGTTTTCTAAGTCCTTCAGACGTGTTGTTATGGTCAGGGTGACTAACTATGTTTTCTAAGTCCTTCAGAAGTGTTGTTTATGGTCAGGATGACTAACTATGTTTTCTAAGTCCTTCGGACGAGTTGTTTATGGTCAGGGTGACTAACTATGTTTTCTAAGTTCTTCAGACGTGTTTTTTATGGTCAGAGTGACTAACTATGTTTTCTAAGTCCTTCAGACGTGTTGTTTATGGTCAGAGTGACTAACGATGTTTTCTAAGTCCTTCAGACGTGTTGTTTATGGTCAGGGTGACTAACGATGTTTTCTAAGTCCTTCAGACACAGTCAGGTTCTCTGGTTGTCGTTTTTCCCTATGTCCATCAGACATAGTTTAAATACGAGGGTTCTATGCTCTATATGTGTAGGACCAGGTGTTCAAGTTTCTCTATTCTAAGAATTCATATTGCTTTGCTAAAACTTTAAGACTTAGTAATATTTTATGACATTCTAAAATGGCCGGTTCACGTTTGTTATTATCGTATGGCTACAAGCAGGTCATCTAGCACTTTACTTTGGGACCTAGTTAGGTCAGATAATGTATGTTGTCTAGTTGGCCCCTTTTGTGCTACTATTTGCAACTTGTGAGAAATGCTAGTGTAAAGTGGTAGCTCGCATAGATAGTACTTTCTTTTGGCCCTTTTGACACTTTATGTATCTATGTATGAAAAGATAGTATCTACTATGTGTTTCATATACTCCAGGGTGTGGGTAGTCATATGTACTATTGATTGCTCTGGCAGTACTCCTTAGGATAGGACCGGCTATAGTACAATTTGCTGTTGATGCCTGATTGCTAGCCATCCTCAGTATTTACATAAAATGTAGAAGATCCTCTTACAGGACATTTCTCCGTTGGTATATGTGACTCCCCCTGAGGTGTAATACAAGCTAGCAGATATTCTCCTCAGTAACTCTTAAATAGAGGATAAATAGACATTGTTTCTGTAGTATTCATATCTAGGCCTTTCTAGTTTTGGTCCAGCGACAGCCCGGAAACATTGTTTTGAATGTATGCTCTCAACTACTGCCCATTTTACCATGGCTGTGTTGACTTAGACACTTGTTCTCCCAAGCAACAGTCAGTATCTATATTTCTGGAGTTACTAAATCAAACCACTTGTTCTGTTCAACTTTGATGTTTTCACTGTTTACTTTGTTTACTCTGTTTCGTCACCAGGTGGTCCAATGGAGCATTTTCAACTTTTATATTTCTCAACCATTTAACATAAAATCTTGTTTATCTTATTATTTGTTTTTTATAATAAATGTATGTATTTTTTAATTATTTTCTTGTACCTATAAAATATGTTCCCCTGCCACTCACTTAAAAACAAGCAGTTGTTAGAGATGGTTCCTAAATATTTAAACTCAATAATAATTATTTTGTTTGGAGTATTCTCTGAATTATCATCCTCAATGTATGATCTCTCTATGTGATCACATACTCGGTAATTACAGCGATCACTTCTAAATACATTTACCTACTAGTTTCTAATAAACCTGCTGCATTTTTTTCGAAAGTTTCCTTACTATTACCTCGAAAATTATATTGGTTTGAGTATCCCAATGCTAGTTTGAACCATTTAATGTCAACCATTACCTAATCAGATGATCTCATGAACTATCCTAATAGATTAGTCTAAAATAAAAAGTAATGGTGTGATGCATCTCCTTGTTTCAACCCATTATGTATTTTGAAAGTATCTGATAAGGGACACTCACCCCAAACCTTGCCATGCGTATTTGTCACACATACCTCATTTAGCTCGACCAGTTTTTTGGGTATCTCAAACATAACTGAAATCTCATATAATTGCTTTCTATTAAATAGATCATAGGCTTTTTTTAAATCTATGTGTAATTGATGTACCTTCAGATTGAATTCAGACTTTTTTCTAATATTTTATGAGTAAAATCAATCTGATTTGGTTTTTATATATTTTGTCAAAACCCACATCGATGATCCCCAATTATTTTCTCTAAATATGATGTCAATCCCACTAAATTTATGTTAAATACAATTTTATATTACACTGGTAGAAGAGAAATATTTTTATAGTTATTACATTCTAGTTTATATCATCAGATATGATTACATACTAATAAGCACCTTCCCTTTACGAAGAAACAGCTAACATGATGTCGAGTGTAGAGCAACAAAAAATTGTTTTCTTTCCTAGTAAATAGAACATACATGCAAGAGTAATCTTTTTATGTATACTCTGTCGAGATTGTAAGGTAGCAACTTATTCAATCAGCCAGCGCGGTATGCTATAGCTCCACAAATGACTGCAGGATAGTTTGCCTAGCTACGCCCAAGGCCAGATTTAATGAAAGCCCTAAGTCCTATAATTATTTCTTGCCTGTAGGGAAGGAGTGATGGGGGAGCGGTTATGTCTTTTTGCGATGTCCAAATAGTTTGATCAACTAAATTTATTTACTTTTTTGTTCCCTTCATAATAAAACAAATTATTCGTTATATACTTAGCTAATTAATTATGTTTATTCTCATTAATAAATTGGCCTTCTATTTTAAGCTGTTAAAGATTTAATCACGCCACGCATTATTTTGGCAGCAGTTCTACCCACATTTATAGGTTTTAAATAGTAACATAAAAGCTGGTTTCCCTATTTTCATAATCTTTATTACTGTGAATAGCTAATTATGAATTTATTAATTATTAATTATTATATTAGACAAATGTAGTGCAAATAACAAAATTAAATCTAAAAGATTTATACTTTATTTTTAAGATGATGAGTTAAAAATAAACTTATATAATTTAAGGGTCTTAATCCTGATTTAAAATTGATTATATTATTTCTGGGTGGACAAAAAAAAAAAATTGATAAAATCTTATCCATTGGACTTATTTTAGATATAAAAGATAGTTTATTTGTTTCTTCGAAGTTACTATGACTGTATATATAGCTTTGTGGTACCATAGTTCAATTTCATACTTTATTTAATGATACCAAAACGGCCACAATGTAACAATTAATAAATAGATTTTTATAAATTCTTTGATTTATAAAATTGTTGCTTATTAAGATTTACTTATATTATAATTTTCTAATAAATTAAATGTATAATACTAGTTGTGGGATTTTTATATCTTGTTTTACTAAATAATTTCTGGAAATCCAAACCATAATACTGGTTATATCATCTGCAAGTATTAATAATTATATCAGAGTGGGGAGGTTTAAATGAATGAAAAGCAGGGAGTAATTTTGTTTTGGATTTACGAGTTTAAAAACACTTTAAATTATATCTATGCTTTTTTAAGGTTTAAGAGTATAAATATCTTTAAGTAAAAATGTATTGAAAGTTTTTTACTATTTTTAATGTGACCTGTCGGTCTAGGGGTAAAGTGTCAGACTTGAGTGACAAAGGTCCAGGGTTCCAACCTCAGCAACCCTTCCTTCACCTCTGACAAGACGTGTATCAATCAGAACTTTAGAATGTGTGGAATGCCAGGCCTCCATCGTTCAGATCCCACGTTAAACTGTTGGTAACCCATTTCATCTCACAATCACCCTACATTTACACATTAGCGTAAGTGCGTATAGCCCGAACGGGTGGTAAGATGCGCTGCTAATAATATTATATATATAATATATTTACTGTTTTTAAAAAACGTCTGTTTGTTGCTAAATATACATGGAACTTCATAACCGGTTGTGGTGCCTTTATTTATATTTGATAGGATCTAGTATACATACAGTCAGGGTTTGAGTCTCCGTTAAAGATACGGCTGGTTTTATCTAAATCTGTAGCTTAGGATTTATGAAACCACTAAACAGATTGCGGTTAAGTTTTAACTTCTATACTGGACCAATATCTATGCAGGTTTTAACATTGTTTGTGTATAATAAATGTTTCAGTGGTAGTCCCGGTGAATGGCAGCCGATTGATTGTATACATTGATGGAACCATATGATTATTGTGGTGTTTTTTTAGTATTCTGTAGAGTATTTATCCAGACATTTTTCAGTGTAATAATTGTAATCTGGTGTTTTGGTGTAAGTCCCGGTAAAGTGTCAGCTGGATATGTGTATAAATCTCTGGAACCACTTAATCGATTGGGATGTAGTTTTTTTGTATAATATTTACCCAGGCATGTTTTAGCATGATATAATCAGATTTTGTGTTGTGAGTCCCGGTGAAGGACCATCCGGATATTTGTGTTTATCTCTGAAACAGCAAATCGATTCCGAAGTAGTTTTTTACATTCTGTAGGATATTAACCAGGCAAATTGTAGCATGATATATTTAGGTTTTGGGTTCGAGTCCCTGTTAAAGTCTCGTATGGATGTTGTATATATGTTATCTAGGATATTTATAACTACATAAGCGATTGCAGTGCAGTTTTTTTTCAATTATGTAGTATTTATATCAAGGAAGGTTTTAACATTAGTTTAATCAAGTGTTTTGCTGTGAGTTCCTGGAGCTGCTGACAAGCCTATTGATAATGGATTTTGTGGGTCAGCTGAAAGGTGAAATTCAGTTCTTCCGTGATGGGGATAATATAGTTCAGAGTGAACTATAAGATAATATTTATATGTAATATAATATTATCTATTTCACCCGCCTCTGCTACTCACCTGGGCTACATGTCTTAAATAATTCTTGTGGGATAGTGATGAAGATGATACAAATTAAAAAAATTATAGCCCTATTTGCTAGGAGAGAAGTTGGGAAACAATGTAGGAAACCGTCCCTCAATATTTTCGGCGAACATTAGAACGCTGTTTTATGCATCACTGAAAATGGACCATATGATAACATTTTTGTCCACGTCACTACCGATGCAGTAGAAAATAAATCATTTACTGCATTTCCTATAATATTTGGTTCACTTTGTATTTCTCTTTACTATAAGATAACAAATATTTAATTTTGTGTGTATTTCCAGCAGATATCACACTTGTCTATAATCTATTATTTTGTTGCTTTCCTCTTTGAGTTCAATCAATAATGTTTTACTATAATGAGATTATCAACAACTCCAGACCCGCCTAGGTGGTGAAGTTAAATAACGCGCTAGTTTCGTGTTGAGCTAGACTGACACGGACGGGGAGATTGAGGTTCGAATCTCGCTCGAGTGAACTGGGATGAATTTTTCCAAAATGGTTTTCCACTTCTCCACGCAAATGCGAGTTCATCTCCTCTAAATTCAACCATCCCAATTCCTATCCCCTTAGAATAGTTAGTACTTAAGCCTATTGTTCGAACGGGTAGTAAGACGCGCTGCTAAAATTAAAAAAACTCTCAACAAGAATGTGTATGCAATTCCTTTAAATACTCTTTCCTTGTTATATTACCCGCCTCGGTGTCGTAGTTGGCTAACGCACTTGTCGCGTTGAGCTCGAATGCTGAGAATGGGAAGATCGAGGTTCGAATATCGGTCAGGTGAACAGGGGTGTTCCTAAGTGGTTTTCCAATCTCCTTCCACGCAAATGCGTGTTCACTTCCTCTAATTCAACCTTCCCAATTCCTAAATCCATTAAATTAATTAGTACTTAAAGCGTATAACCCGAACGGGTAGTAAGATGCGTTGCTAAATATTATTATTGTTCTATTGATTTAAGATTGACTATATCAAGGTTATCTGAGAAACAGTGAAGATTTTCCTGGCATTCAAACATATTATGAATAAATAGTTCATTGTGTGTGTGTGTATGCTAGCTGGCCGTCAAGGTCCGAAGTTAGCATAAAATAGTTGAATGGCGCTTGTTTAAAAAGAGGGTTGGATCACTTTATCAAATAATGCACTAGCAAAATATTGGAAGTTTCGAATGTAGTTAAATCTCATACATCTTATAAACATTTATGTCTTGCAGTAAGCCAACAGTTATTACTACTTCCAAGCTAATTTCAAGAACAAATAAATGATGTATTTTGTTTAGTCTGCATGACCACTTTTATGTGAAAATAGCATTATCCTCAAATAATTATTGGTTACCTTATTATTACTATGATTTTTATAAGTTTTTTTCTAAACCAAGTATCTTACAAGATCACGAATTACAGATTTATTAAACGGTAAAATTTTGGGACTTTTAGCACAATCGATAGATTCTTTTTCTACTCAAATTAGGATCTTAGGTTCTATTCCTAAATCGTGGTACTTTTATCTTTAGTGAAGTGTGTGTTTTTCCTTTTAAAGTGATGTGCTAATGAGATGTGGATGTTGTGTATTTTCAAGTTTTAAGATAGTATCAATGTTGTGCGCCGATTTTATCTGTACGTTCCGAAAGTGCACGTTAAATAACTCAAATAATTTTTTTAAATAAAACCTTAGGACGCTACGCTGCTCTCTAAGTGAGATCGGTTTACTTATTGAAGAAACTAAGAAAATTATGGTGTACTCATTTATATTAAACCTCCCCACTCTGATATTACCAGACATGACCAGTATTAGGGTTTGGATTTCCAGAATTTATTTAGTAAAAAAAACCAGAAAAAACCCACAGTTAACATTATATATTTAATTTATTAGAAAATGATAATAAAAGTTAATCTTAATAAACAACAATTTTATCAATCAAAATATTTATCAAACGGATAAGATTTTATAAAATATCTTTTTTGTTGTCCACCCGGAAATAATATAAACAATTTTAAATCAGAATTAGGACCCTTAAATTATATAAGTTTCTTTTTAACTCAGCGTCTTAAAAATAAAGTATAAATCTTTTAGATTTAATTTATTATTTGCATTACATATGTGTAATATAATAATTAATCATTAATAAATTCATAATTAGCTATTCACAGTAATAAAGATTCTGAAAATAGGGAAACCGGCTTTATGTTACTATTTAAAACCAATATGTGGGTAGCACTGCTTCTAAAATACTGAGTTGCGTGGTTAAATCTTTAACAGCTTTAAAAAAGAAGGCCTATTTATTAATGAGACTAAACATAATTAATTAGCTAAGTATATAACGAATAATTTGTTTTATTATGAATGGAACAAAAAAGTAAATTAATTTAGTTGATCAAACCATTTGGACATCCCAAAAAGACATAACCCCTCCTCCATCACTCCTTCCCTACAGGCATGAAATAATTATAGGACTTAAGGCTTTCATTAAATCTGGCCTTGGGCGTAGCTAGGCAAACTATCCTGCAGTCATGTGTGGAGCTATAGCATACCGCGACTGGCTGATTGAATAAGTTGCTACCTTACAATCTCAACGGAGTGTACATAATGCATATATTTTATAGTATCTGGATCCAGTAGTAATTAGAGTTAATAATTAAAATAAAACAAACCTTGTCATTCCTTTAAGTGTCACATCAATATAACCCTCATAAATTTATCTCTCAAAACCATGAAAAATACATTGGTAAGCAATATGCAATTATATATTAAAGGCTTGCTTTGTTGGCTAGATGATCTAAGGTGTTTCTACCGTGTTAGACTATATGTCTTCTAAAGACAAGAAGATTGTGGTTCGAATCCCATTCGGTTGCACTGATGGTGGATTTTCACTCATCCTTCATGCAAAAGTGGGCACACCTGCTCTAAATTCATCCTTCCTCATCCCTAACTTAATAGCGTGAAATGAATTAATTTGTATAAGCTGGACATGTTGTAACATGCAGTACTAGTACATGTATAATATATTTTTTTGAAGAAACATACGATTGTTGGTATTATTATTTTACAGGCATACCATTGTTTGATCCAAGCCGCAGCGTTGAGATCTAAAGAAACTGTTCTCATTCATGCTGGCCACACACCTATTGGGCAAGCAGCAATAGCTTTCGCTCTTCATATTGGCAGCAATGTATTCACTACAGTTACAGAAATAGTCCATAAAGAGTTTTTGATGAAACGTTTTCCTCTGGTGAGTTAGAGAAATTATTTATTGATACCTAGAAATAAATTTATATTTGTTGGTATTAAAGAGATTTTAAATCAATTTATTCATTCTACATTGTTTTATAGAACTATTGCACCATTCAAAAGAAAATGTTTAAAAATTCAGGTTGTGTGTAACTTGTAAATTATTAGAGAAATATATATAATATTTGACTGTATAATTGTATATCTAAATAACATAGCCAAATACAACTACCTTGTTTGGTTTAAGGAAATTTTTAAATAATTATCATTAAGTTCAACGATACTTGATTAAATGGTTAAACAATGATATTTAACTGGAAGTCAATACTAGCTATTTTCTTGTAATGACTATTTTATAATATGAAGCCTAATTAATTAATCTCTAAAATGTAGATATTAATTTCATTTTGTTGCACAACAAATCTATTGAAGATAAGGGTTATAACACATTAAAAATGAACAATTACTACCAAACAAAACTTTTAACTTTTAAAACAATAATTTTAATTTTATGAAGAAATATAATGTTATGGCCTAAGTTGTATTGAAAAAAATAGTGTAAACAATTTTTTCCAATTATTTTTAGAAATAATAAATATCATTAAATTTCATTTTTGATTGGTCCCCTGGGTAAGAGCAATATAATATTTTTATTCCATGGCTATTCATTATTAATACTATTTATTAAAATTAAAATTGCGTCACTTATTTAATAAATTTTACACTGATGATAGATAGCAATATACAGTCAATTTATCTCACAAATAAGCAACACACTGTCATATAATGTTTTATAACATATATTGGTACATATTTAAGGGGGATGGACCATTGCAAAAAGTGGTAATTCACATGAATGGCTTAATTTTTTGGAAATTTGTTAGATGTGGGTTTATATTCTCCCCCCTAATACAATTTTACAACCTTATATAACCCCACGCGAGAGAGGTCTATGCCACTTTGTTTTCCATCATAGTTTCATTATCACGGTATGATTATTGGTGGATGAAGGGAAAGAAAGGAGAACTGATTTTTACTTATTCTTCATCTCCTTTCATGACAGTTTCCTTGGATGCACAAAGTTGAGCATAATACATCATGTCTTCCGCGATAAAATAATAGAATACCCCAAAATTTAACTCACTGTTTTTCCGAAACTATTGTGACTATCACCGTAATTTTTTCAGAATTATTTACAATGTAACCCCCCCTTTATTTAAATAACAAATAAAATTCAGTTTGGTCAAAAGAGAGTTTATTTATTTTAAACAATAACAATACTCTAAGAGAAAAGAGTGGGACAAGCCCAGCGCTAGGGGCAGACATCAGCACAATAAGGCAATAATATAGTTATACACAAACAAGTGATTAGGGGCATGACCCCGAGTACAAAGATGGCCACCTAAGGGACCCACAGCATTAAGATACATTGAAATTGACCTTCGTACAAATCCGTAGCGTATAATGGTAATAATTGAAGATCCAAACAATAACCCCAAGTACTAAGGATAATCATAAGATATAAACTTCTCGCCATCAGCGACTTCCAATAACTGACGTGTAAGGCAAGGTGCCCACAAAGAAGTTCCCAATACAGCTATTCAAAGCCCCACAAAACAGGGCCATTATAATATGGGGGCTTTCAGAATTCAACGACTTAGCCACAAACAAACTAACAAACTAATTGCGCGGACTCGCGACCCCAGAGTTTACTAACTAAGCTTAGACTAATTGGAGTTTTAATTCCCCAACAATGATTAGTAACGTAATCCGCCAACATCATTATACCAAACAATTTAGCAAATACCCTGACTATCAAACATGGCGGCGATAATAGTTTCAAAACAATCCGTGAAGCAGATGAGATACGCTAGCCTGAATAGTAATTCTTTTGAGTCCAGGTTGCCCCGCCATGATCTCTACAAAAAAGAGCCCGCAGCCTCGATATATAATAAACAAAATTAAATCATAAACAAATATCGCCCAAACAGTAATTTTGAACAAATCAAGGCCAAACAGAATTTTGAAGTAAAATAACCTAAACCTAAGACCCACAGCATTAAGATACATTGAAATTGACCTTCGTACAAATCCGTAGCGTATAATGGTAATAATTGAAGATCCAAACAATAACCCCAAGTACTAAGGATAATCATAAGATATAAACTTCTCGCCATCAGCGACTTCCAATAACTGACGTGTAAGGCAAGGTGCCCACAAAGAAGTTCCCAATACAGCTATTCAAAGCCCCACAAAACAGGGCCATTATAATATGGGGGCTTTCAGAATTCAACGACTTAGCCACAAACAAACTAACAAACTAATTGCGCGGACTCGCGACCCCAGAGTTTACTAACTAAGCTTAGACTAATTGGAGTTTTAATTCCCCAACAATGATTAGTAACGTAATCCGCCAACATCATTATACCAAACAATTTAGCAAATACCCTGACTATCAAACATGGCGGCGATAATAGTTTCAAAACAATCCGTGAAGCAGATGAGATACGCTAGCCTGAATAGTAATTCTTTTGAGTCCAGGTTGCCCCGCCATGATCTCTACAAAAAAGAGCCCGCAGCCTCGATATATAATAAACAAAATTAAATCATAAACAAATATCGCCCAAACAGTAATTTTGAACAAATCAAGGCCAAACAGAATTTTGAAGTAAAATAACCTAAACCTAAGCCCACAATAAGTGCCTCACCTAGAGAATGTGGAGAAATGCGTACTATGGCTATAGAGTCCTGCCATTATATACACATAGGTAGAGTCACGTGTTCTCACAGTGCGGGAAGCAGGGCTGGGAAAGGGGGTAAGGGAGTGCACTGTTCTGGAACAACCTCACATATTCCGGACGTAATTTCAAACCGTGTGCCGCCCGATGACCGTTGATATCACTGCACTGTTGCTGGTGCGCACGGGTCTGCGTACGTCGTACGTCTCTTGTTTTCCCATGGAGTGGGGGCAGGTCTAGAGGTATAACCTCGGTCATGGTTACTCGGCTCAGTTGAAAACAAACCGGGCCGCGAAGTGTGTGTTGTGTGGAGCCTCGTGGAGTACCCAAATGGAGACAGAGTTGGTGAGTCAAACCACGCCTATTCCTTTCATGTTGTGACTATTTCACAACAAAAGCCTTATAAGCCATTATGATCTTATTAACATGTCCATATTCTAGCTGGTTTGTTTGGAGGAAAATGTTATCTTTGGTTAAACTATAATGTAATCTTGACTGTAGACATATTTTCCCTCTGTGAAAAAGTTTTTTCCTAATTGACATAGATGGGTACTGTAACTATGCAAAATAATCATCATGAACTTATGTTTATTTTGAGATAAGACTCAGGCCTCTAATGCCAATAGTTTTCACAGTAGGTTGTGTTTAGTTTCGAGTTACTTGCGCTTCCAGGGTTTCGACATAACGATTGTTGTTAGAAAGACGATCACTAAGCTTAGTTTCATTTTTATATATTTAATTTTTTATGATTTACTATTAATAGATTTATAATTTATACATTTGCGAACACATTCAAGTTAAATATATGTCTATTATTACAACATTCAGTAACGTCATATACAAGGTAAACCAGTACACACTTTTTGATTCCAATCATAAATAAATATTTAATTAGAACACATTGATAATAATACAAATTAAATAAGGTCTATAGAAAATAACAATAATATGATTTTTTGGTATTGTTGGAGTTGTCGTAATGTTTCTACCCTCAAAATTTGTGAGCTTACATCTGAACTAATGGAATAACACAATATAATATATTTATTTGAGCTAACTTTGCATAACTTTGTATTGAAATGTTAGCTTTTAATATACAAAACATTAGAATGGTTATTACATGGTGCCTATGATGACACAAATTAATAAAATATTGTCATTTGACCTTGTCTCCAGTGTGGAGTTCGTCTTTCATAATTAATAATTTATTCTTTAATTCATTTTATCATTTTTATTTTTTGCCCTTACCAAGAATGACCATGTATTCCATGTATTTTTTGTTTTCTCTTATTGGCTGTAAGTTATTTTTACTATAGAGTTTATCCCCTAATAGTACGTTGTGTGTAGTAACAATAATAATCATAATATCATAAGTAGGCCTAATATAAACTACTTTTATATTTGTCTAACCTCATCTTGCACTTACTTTTTGGAACTTTTTTCCATGGGTTTTTTTTATGTAAAAAGGATCCCTACATCACATATCACAAACATCTTTAGGATCCACTATTTCAGGGAGAATGCATTCCATATAAAATCTTTTTAGCTTTGGAAGCATTTCCTTTGCCCAAAAGTTTTGATCCAATTCCACCTTGACATAATCAACATCAAAGTCACAAAATAAAATTCAAATACAAACTTTCCTTTCCTTTTGGTTATGTTTAATGGTCCTTGTATTTGATAAAAAATAGAGGTGTGTTTTGCTCAGAATTAGGTTGTTTTCATTGTTCACAAGCAAACCGAGATTCTTCACTTTACAAGCGTCATGAATACACTGTATATTTTGTTCTTCTAGCCTCAGTTTGTTGAAGGAAGGTAGACACTTCACTTCAATTATAGTGTCATCCCCCACCATCAGGACTGGCTCCCAGCTAAGGAACACTATTATCTACAAATAGACCACATGGAACAACATTTTCTTTGAATTTGTTGTTTTATTCTTCTATATTTTATCATATCTGTGCTAACATCCTTAGGGCTTACGATATCAACCACCGGGTTGTGTCATTTTGCAAACTTTGATGCCGCTAGACTATTAAGCCTTGTTTCCCTCCATGCAATATTGCCGCTCTGGCCTAATGTCCTGAGTTCAAGTTAATTACAAAGATTCTCTGCTGCAACTTCCGTTCCTAATATGTACAGAATCTATTTTGTTGCCATTTGTTCTTCACTGATATCTGGTTGTTCATAGTCGGTATCTATCCCAGTTCGTTGTTTTTTGTTTGTTTTAGGTGTCCCTAATGGAAGGTGTCTTGATGCTTTTCTTTTTCGGTGACTTTATACAGATCTTGATCTTATATGACCTGGACTAAGCCCAATCAATCTTTTTAGTGGTGAAGCATGCCAGTTTGTACCTGCAGTATGAGAGAGACCAGCAGCTAAGCAACATCTCTTGTATCGTCCACTTTTGCTGACATCCGTTTGTTTACCACCTGAAAACTTTGAAATGAGACTCATATAGCGTTCGGCCTGGTTAGTGGTGTGATTTCCCACAAGCTTATGACTAGGGGGCCGAGTTCCTTCATGATGGCAGACCACACAGATGTTGGAGACATCATTAGTACCTGGTTGATTTATCCTCCTTCCTTTCACCTGCCGTAGGTACCCCGGCAATTCGAATGCTGTCCAATAACATGATACGGGCCATTACGTAGGTCATCACGTAAAACATCACTGTTACTCACATTGTCACCAGCATCAGTGATGGCAGCTCGAGCACCTTTTGTTAGTCGCAGGATTAGTTAAGACAGTTCCTTACGGTTTGTGATATCATAAGTGGTGTCCTTTATGATCTTATGTAATTTGTCTGTAGTTCCTGACCATATGATTAGCACATTCCAATTTAATACCTGTCTTCCATAAGTCACATAACACTGAATCTTAGCATAAGTACTAGAGTCGCCATCACTGACAATGTACTTATAACGCAAATTATGCATCCTCTCACTGTCTCTGAAACCCTGCACGAGAATAGATTGTTCCATTCCAGTGGAAGTTCCCTGGTAATTCTTGTAGCACTTGTGCTCCTTTGATTCTTTTCCTGGTTCACTTTGGCTACATATGTAACAATATTTGTTTTTACTCCAATGTACAGCAACTCATTAGTTGCAGCACCTATTATGCACACCTGTAACAAAATATTGGTTTGTAATAGTATAAAAATTCAATGTGTTGTGTTAGTTTAATTATATTCGCACAAACTTAATTTAAAAGGTGTTTAATAATGCTAACATTAAGTGAGCTTAAAGTGAGTCTGGTCTTACACTCAGAAGACACTTTATGTTTGAGGATTCTCCAAGACACTGTATATTACACATGGACGAATTAGGACCTAATACACAACAATGGATTTAGTGGGGTAGTTGTGGCATTTTCATTTAAATTACCACCATAATGCTTGTAGAAATAAAAATAACACCACTTCAATATGTTGGACACCCACTAAGAAGTTAATTCATTTCCTTGATATTTGGATCCCTCGTGATGGGGATTTCAGCCGAATATTCCTGGTCAGATCTGGAAGCTCTTGGATTCCTGAAACATATAGACTGAAAAAACAAATTATTATATAAATAAAATAACGCTTTTTAAGCGATTATCTGTAAATTTATAATCTCAGTTAGTAAACATATGACTATTATTAATTATTTAAAATTATAGAGATATTTCATTTCTAGAGATATATTATAAATTTAAAATAAAGTAAACTAAATTAAGAATGTTATGAAAAATATCAAACCTTATCCAAGTTCGCAGTTTCTCCTCTCCGTCAAGGTATATGTGATGTGTGCTCAACAAATATTCCCCCTCCTCCTCCCTTTTGACTAGTACTCTACCCAAAGGATGTGTTTGTCAAACCAGTTTTTTCGAAATCGAAAAATAATTGTGTTTCCTAAATTTTTAAAATTTCGGCCATTCTTGGATCTATTATTTGAGTCTGCAGAGCAAAACTACCAGGGTTGGTTAGTATTTAACTGAATGGGTCCAAATAGATTTTTATTCCTAGTTTTAGACATATTTGGCTCCGTTATTGTAAACCATTAAAAAATGAATCATATTCTATTAGAGTAGTTTATGGTAGATTTGGACTTTTCTGGCAGCTAAACATTTCTATACGATGTCCCTTCGTCATTCGTCGGGCAAATTTGTGTTATTATTTGGAGAGTTAATATTTAAATTTTCATCAACTATCCAATTGACAACACATATTTGAAGTAAAATAAAAATTTAACAGTTCTAAGTAACTTTCATATTACCATAGAAGAGAAAATGTTGGCTATGTGAACAAACTATGCTGCAATTGGTTGGAATTGGACAAAATAGTTCTTTCCAACAGTTAGAATTTTTGACGCCCCTAGTTCAGCTAATTCATAAGAAATTGGTCGTTCTTTAAGAAAGTTAGCAGCAAACACACATGATCCAGGGTGGCAGCAGCTAGTACTAGTGATACCATTATGTTAGGTATTATTCAGTGTTCATTTTTAACATTAAACCAACCACACGTGAGGAGAGCTGTTGATTAAGGTGAATATTGTAATTATTACTATACAGACAACAAAGGGATATAAAAAGTTATTTTTTTTATTAAAACCTCAAAATAGATACTTTAACATCATGATACTTTCTTTCTCTACACCTCGTAGTTATGATAAATTGAGAAAGTGTAAGATAAATGTATTTAGGTATTAGTGGAAGGATGCTCAAAGCCCCAACTATCAAATAGTTTTTAGTCGCACGTATTCTTTAAACAAGTCCTGATGGAGCTCCCCTGACACCCTCGTTACCTGTTCCTCCTAGGCCAGTAAGGTTCTCATGCCACTGATTACAACACCTCAGAGCCAGAAACATTTCAATTTGTACCATACCTAATTGTTCATATTGAACTTTGTACCGGGAGTAAAACCTGAGTTATGGAAGAGTAGAATGGAAACTAAGCTTTTGTGACGTTTCATTCCATGCTTTCATATAAATAAGATTAAACATTTGGTTTGCTACCAATGGTGCTATTGTATATTTTTTAAATAGTTATAGCTTCTAATACTAACATAAATCATTAGTTACATAATTAAATAGCTATGATAAGATTAACTTACTTGAATAAGAACGTGAGAGAATGATTAATTTGGTTATGAAGACCAGAGGGTCCAGGTTGTGGTGACACATTTCTGTCCTTCTATTCATCTAGAGAGACGTCCTTAATGAAAATTAAATAAAAACATTTTAAGAAATAGTTAGAAATTAGTTACTCTAAAAACAAACAAGAATAAAAATGTAACCCACCTCGGTGGTCTAGTCAGCTAACATGCTAGTTTTGTGTTGAGTTAGACTCTTTGAGGACGGGGAGTTTGAGGTTTGAATCTCAGTTGGGTGAACTGTGGGGTGGTTTCCCTAAATGGTTTTTCACTAGCCTTCCACGCAAATGCGGGTTCACTTCCTCTAAATCCAACCTTCCCATTTCTTAACCCATTAGCATAGTTAGTACTTAAAAGTATAAACTGAACAGGTAGTAAGACGCGATGCTAAATAAAAGATAAATAAAAAATGTAATGACAGTGAACGGCTAATAATTTAAAAATAATTGTTTCAATTATATTTATTTCTTATAGTTAACATAAATTGTATATTTAATACCGTTAATTGACAAAATTAGGAAAATTGACTATATTATTTATTAGTAATAATGTGCAACTTACGAAATATTAGTTCTGCTTGCTTCTAGAAGGGCTTCTGTTTTCTTCTTCCACTCCGCTTTGTCATTTTTATTTATTATTTATTTTCCGAGGTCTTCCAGATTCCCAATTTTTAGGCATACTTACAAACAATGATAAAAAAAACACTGACTAAACTAGAATCACTCACCAAAACACAAATGCAGTAAACCTCAAATTTAACTTTTAAAATACATATTCAACAACCATAAAAGCACAGCGACTTTATTATTGGCTGTTAATAAATAGTTTGTGGGAATAAATAGCCTTAATTATATGTAGTGTGATGAATATGTTATTTTGATAACTAAGGTAATTATTAAATAGTGGTTTAAAAATAACTGGTACTACTTTAATTTATCTTTACTACCCAATAGTTTATTGTTAGTTATTATCGACTTTGTGAGACTCGACAATCTATATATTCATTCACGGTCATACATCTTTCCACAAATCATAAGTATCATAAATAACTACACGTTCATTCCAACTTAACTCTCACCTCTACAGTTTCTTGTCACTGTCGAATGAGATGAAACGGAGGAAGAAAACCACTCAAAGGTTGTAACAAAGATAATGAGGGGGAGGTTCCACCTAGCTGCTATGATTGACGCCAGGATCGTTAGACTCCGGCTATATTTGGTCGCTCTGCAATACGACCTGAGGACCAGTCTAGGTCGCGTAGAACTTGGGGTCAATCATAACAACAACACTCCTCTAGTTTAACTCTTAATATTAAAGCTAAAACTGATTAATAAACTACAATCCTTGTTCATTTAGTTCACATATTAAACAAAACAATCAATTCAACTCCTAAAATATGTTCCCCCATCAAAACTATATGTTTCATTTTAGAAAATAAAATTTGATATTGTGATTAAAAAATAAAATAAAAATAGTATATAATTGGCAACTTTAATCATTTCATTATCATACACAATATACTAACGTATTTTATATGAAATTTCAAGAATTTACGCCCAATAATTGTATGTGTGTGGTTTCCTATTAAATTTTGTTTAAATGCTTATAACTTTCATAAAAAATCAACCAAAATTTAAAAATTATTTTTAAGATGTTAAATCAAGTTTATAAATAATAATATTTATCAAAATTATGGTCTGCCCTAGATGTTATGAGTACTGTATATTATATATATATTCCCGTGTAGTGCAGAGAATCCCATACACAGGATATTGTTACAGGGTGATAATCGAGCAGGCAGTAGGAAGTATGAGAGCTACTAGAAGAGAGCACTTGACTCTCTGGTCCTTCCTCACTCCGTCTTACCAATGGTCGAAACTTAGGGCTTACAGTTAGTACCAAAGTAGCCTTTACTTCTCTGAGCTTGTCATTATTACTATTAGTTGTTTTGATAGTACGCAAAACACTTGATTAGTAACAATAGTAATTATTACGTGACCGCAAGTCTGCTGATAAAATAACAACTGACAATAGCGATTAGGATTACATCATACAATCAAACCAAAAGATTGAAAGCCCTTACAACAATATTATAACATATCTGCAAGTTCCCAGCATTAACAGGATGAAGTTAACGGTCCTTTTTAAATCTATTTGTATTGAAGGCCCATATTAATGAAAGACTTTTTTTAAATAAAAAATGAATATCTGCTATATTCACTCACAACACCACAAGCCAGTTATCACGTATTTCAAAAGTAAATGATATTATGACTTATATTGATTTAAATTACTGACAGATAGTGGAGGTAGCAGATGTTCCAAAATGTTAATATTGTTAATTTATTTGAGACTTTCTTGGGCTCTAGTAATCTGATTAACTTCATAACACTTTAATTAGGTTGTCTCTCAAGAAACAACAACACATTTCTTTGTATCTATAGTAGCATGTGTTCTGCTCAATCCACACATGCATTAACTATTTTCTTGAAACAGGCTTATTACAACAGGAAGCAAAATAAGTAGAAATAACAGACATAAACTCCTCTTAACTGTTGTTATCACTCATCTTCAATTCTAATATATGTAGACCTACACTCGTAGGGTTCCGATTCCGAGAGTTCCAATCTATTTTGATCCGATTAGGTGTGCAGCAAGCTTTACACTCCTTTCACAGTTGGGAAACTTTTTTCCCTCCAGTATTAGTCACCTTCAATATATTCTGTTTCTGTTCTTGAGCTTCCTTACACCGTTTCAATGGGGGTTTCAACCCATGAGATTAATTATTTAAACATATATTATCCTTTAAACCTATCTAATTTCGAAATAATAAAAATATAGTATTTTAGTAGTTTCTTAAGTGACACATCGTCCCATCACTTAAATGCCACTCATTAAATAGTTAAGCCAGTGTGCCGGAAGCAGTTCTGTATGTTGAACATTCGTCCCTGTCTGGTCAGTAAGAGGTATATCTTACAACTAAGAAACCTCTGTGTCCTTCTTTACTGCTGCCATTGTATGAAACTTACGGGCACGGCTGTCTGCACAACATTTTTATCCCTTTTCAAACCCCTAACTTTAATCGCTAAATGTCTTATCAAAACAAGAACTCGGCTAGAGAATATGTTCAAGAGCTTTTGATGGTAGAATGACATTAATTTTCTTCTTGGAAATTTCAGGGGCTTAGATTATTTAAACAAAATGTACAATTCATTATCAACAAAATCTTTAGAATATAGGCTCCTAAATAAATGTATGAGGATCAGAACTAATAAATTAGGTACATTAAAATTAATGTTGATTAAAACAAAATCTAATAAATCCGGAGTTGACTATTTAAATAGAAACAGAAAATAAGCCAACGTTTCTTTGCTTACAGAATGAAAAACTATTCCAAGTTTCAGCTTGCTATTTTTAATGTTTAGTTTTAAATATTCCCAAGGTGGTGTTATCTCATTCTTGGCTGTAAAACCAAGTTTCACGAAGACGTTCAAAAAATACCCGTCTGCATGATCTCAAGATTCTATTGGTCTTAGTTCTTCTTTTCTATGTTTTATTGGTTTTTAGTTATACACGTATCTTGTCACGTGGTATAATGTGCCTAACTTGCAATATTATGTAAGAGTAAACATAATACACCAGAGATTTCCTTAGTTGGATAATTTAAGGATTTAATGTTGGTTTTTGAGCTAATCAAACTGGTGATTAAGTGATAAAGATATCATGTTCATTAAAATACATAACATTTAAAAATCCTTAATTTAGTAATCTGAGTCCTGCTTTAAAATAATGCAATTTAAAATATATAGGATNCAAACTGGTGATTAAGTGATAAAGATATCATGTTCATTAAAATACATAACATTTAAAAATCCTTAATTTAGTAATCTGAGTCCTGCTTTAAAATAATGCAATTTAAAATATATAGGATTCTTAGTTTTGGAGCTGTTTAAGTGGCATATGGTAAAAGGTTTAGAAAATAGATAATTTGATAAAAATATGCCTGCAGTGCACATCTTCAGGTATCACAAACTTTATGTGCAAAGTTCTTGTTCTTTAGTTTCCATTTAAGAACCAAATATAAATTGCACTTTTTCTATAAAATTATTTCCATTGTTACGATAGAATACTGCTTCATAATTATCAAAGTTATCTATCTGTTTGGATAGTTATCTATGTAAATTAGAGGTCAAATCAAGTAAATATAAAGAATTTGCCTATGTATAGATTTTATTTGTCAAAGAAACATGATTTACCACCTAATATAATTATGAGAAGACCAATCAACCAAAATGTAATTCTCCTTGCATTTAATATTGAAATATATTTTGTAAATACTCTTTTGATTTGCCTTGGCGATCAAGTTGAACAGAAAAATAATGAATGCCAGATTCAAATGTTATTACATTATTTTAAATTTATAGTTTGTTAGTTTACACAATTAAACATACATATATTAATTATATTTGAACTTTTATTTCAGTTACAAGAAAGAAATATTCTAAGTTTGGCTAGCAATATTTATATTACCTTGATGCAAGAAACTAAAGGGGAGGGTGTCAATGTTCTTATTAATTGTCTTCGTGGATCCAAACTTCATTCTTCATTGCAATGTGTTTCTGAGTGTGGACGTTTTGTTCAACTAGGAACAGCAGACATGGAAGAAAACACAATTATAGGCAAGTAATTTTAATAGATCAGCCATATTTCCTAAATACATATATCAGTGAAATGCCATGTTAATCTATTTAATATCTTGAAATTCTATAAAGAACTTCTCTTTTTTAATTTAAAACTCCCAAAATGTTCTTGTGCCTCAAATTATATAATTAATAAAATTAAATTTAAGTTAGTAATTTGCGGTAAGCATATACAGCATTGGTCCAAGTGATATTTTTATTTTAAGGGAAATTAAATAATTATTGTTCTAATTTGGCAGAAAAAAATGATTATTATTTAAGGCCAACAATAATTATTTAGTTTGCAATTTATGATAAGTGTATGCTATACCAGATGCAAGTACACGCCATTGCTTGTGTGCAGTAAATGACCCATATTTTAATTCCATATTGTGATTCTATTTTTATGACCTATCATGTAATATTAGCACCATAACCAGCCTTACCTTGGTATCATTTCACAAGATAATTTCATCTTCTTCGGATGGAACACTAAAATATTATTGGAACAAGGGTCTTCTAGTGATGTCAATTTTTGAATGACGAGCAAAACATACACTTGGGGTTGAAAATGAGATAAAAGGTAAAAATACTTTTAAAGGGGTGGACTGCGACTCGGTGTGAAGAAGTTCGCCAAAGATAGTGCGCAGCTGGTAAATATTTGTTATGCTGGCAGGGGGAGAAGGGCGTTAATTTA
Organism: Timema monikensis; assembly: GCA_902151445.1. NCBI lineage: Eukaryota > Metazoa > Arthropoda > Insecta > Phasmatodea > Timematidae > Timema > Timema monikensis. Next base: position 634,023 of record CABFVZ010000211.1, read on the forward strand.
AAGAGTCGGCCAAGTAAAACATTTTTCAGCTGGCATCCACCATGACTTAAATGGGCGAGACAAACCCAACATGGAAATAATTATTAATTTTTTTTAAGGTAATAATTTCATTGAAAAATTATAATTATCACTATCCTTATGGTAAGAATGGAATTTGGAACGTAAAGGATAATAAAACTAATTTTGAAAGTAGTTATAAACTTTTTTTTTCATTTCATATTACTTGTTAATTGTATTGTAATTGTAAGGTTACTGGTACATTCTTTATTCATTTTATTATTATTTTTATTATAATTTTAGTAACTTTTGTTGCCAAACTCAGATGATTCATTGATAGGAAATTATCTCCACCCAAATTGATACCACTCATAATTCACAAAATTTTAGTTTTAATACAGTGGAAACCAACGGGGGGCTGAGTTTATTTAGCACGCAATGTTAAGGTATGTTCACAAGGAGCAAAAAAAGAGATAAGAGTAGCAACAAAATAAATTTAAAGACCACACAAAAATACGCAGCAATGAAACACCCTGCGACTAGGACGAGGTTGTAGAAGAGGATTTAACAATGTTTGTTGAGGTGTGTGATTTCAGGGAGAGGGTTTGACTACCACAGATGAGTCATGAGTCTACATGAACGAGATTTGAGGTTACAACAAGGGAAGGAGAGACAGGCCCATTAATATATGTTAACTCTATGATGGAGAACGAACCGATAGCCCATATCACTACATTGGTTACCCCATCTCAACAAGGGACATCTCCCATGACAAACTTGATAACTGATACCCCACCATCATGTCTCTCAGGGTTGATGCATCAACTCATTGTAAAGGATAAAAAGTTTTCTACCAGCCATGACCACTTGAGGGAAGACCTCAATAGTATGCTGGAATACAGGAAGTGACTAACCGCCAAGTTTAGAACCAAATAGAGGTACTACCTACTAAAGTAAGGGGAGACCTCAGGGAAGATCACCCCCACCAGGATTATCTTGGAAGGGCACATCTTGGCTGTAGACGATTGCCTACACCAGCAACGAGAGGTATACAGAAAGGAGTCTCAAAGTGTCATGGATCAAGTCAGCAACGATGTGACCTTGCTCAAGATGTCTCTGTCACAACAGTTGGAGAAATAAGGCCCGCAGAGCTTGTGCCACGGGGTCCACTCATGACAAAACTTTGGCTGTCGTAGGTGATAGGCTTGGTCTGGTAATATCAAAGTCCAAAGAGCTGTATCAGAGACAGGAAGACCCAAACCAGAAGGCTAGCAAAAACGCAGAGGGTGTGGCCAGAGTCAAAATTTCTATCAAGGGTTAGGCGGAGCAGGTGAAGTTGGGATTCCCCAAAATATTCCATCTGCGAACTTCTTCACCTGGGACTATATTAGGGGGCAAATACCAGGCCAAGTGGATTCCCGAGTTCAACCTCCTCATTTGGGTGGGCTGAAAAGGGCAAAAAAAAAATTATTTCTAAATTAAATTATAAAATTAATTGGAAAATTTGCAGGTCATTTTTTTGGGTCCATCTCAATATCTAGCCAGCCCTTCTGGGTTTGAAAATGAAAAAAAAAATACTCAAATTTTATTCATTCAAATTTATTTTTTTACTGTATGTACAATTTTGAATTATGTTTTTAATTGTTATTAAAAGTTTATTATTGCATCATTTAGTACACACAAAAAACATTGATTTTTCTTTATATCTAACTAACGCCATCAAAAAAATACAAAATTACTCAAATATGTGAGCTTTTTTCATATATCTTATGGATATAACATTTAGATGAAATAAGTTTTAAATGTTAAAAAGTAGCATAGTATACAAAAATCAATCAATTAACCCAATATCTAGATGGCCTCTCCCTTGGTCACAGACAAGGAAATAACAGATACACAGCCTTACAGGAGATTTGTTGCGCTCCTCGAGTCAGGTAGAACTTAAAATATCCAGTGATAACAGCGCTTCCAAGTGAGAATTCTTTGAAACAACTC
>CABFVZ010000212.1:0-10434 GCA_902151445.1 Timema monikensis
CCTTTTAGGCCAAATGACTTTTGGTTTCATTTTTAGGCCAAATGCCTTTAGGCCAAATGCCTTTTAGGCCAACTGCCGCGTCCCCGTGTGTTTGCCCAGGAGTGTGTCGGACGACTAAATAGTAAATACCGGCCTGTGTAAACTGCCTTGTGGCGCCCAGCCGACATCAGACAGTAATCGAGGTTCAATCCGACTGCTACCCGTTCGCTGGCCGAATATTTCCCGGCCGTTTCTGCATGCCCGATTACCCTCGGCCGATTGAAGATCGGAACGTGTCATGTACACCCCGAGCGTTCACGTTAAAAACTTTACCAATTTTTATATATTTAATATCTTACATATTTTATATACATATATTTTTAAATATAATAAATAATAATTATATAGGTTTAAATATAATATACATATTTTTATAAATACAATTAGTAAATAAATGTTATTTATAAATAAAAAATAATAATTCAATAAAATAAAATTGTTTTAGTGATTATTGTTAAAATATCATTTGATGTACCCTTGATAGATATTCAAGATATTGTTATAACCACGTGAAGAAAATTAAACGCTTTATGTTTCTAGTGGAGCAATATTTATTTTGCCAAAAACAATTTTGCGATAAAAACTGCACAAAGACTACATCTCTACCTTAATGAGTTTAAATGTGAAGGAACAATTAACTAGCAATAACGATATTAGGGTGGAAACTAGGAAAAGAAAAGAAAAATCGAGGAATGCATGGTATTACTCTGTTAGTAAATTGTTAACTTCTCGCCTGCTGTCAAGGAATGTAACACTCAGAATATTCAAAACATTGTTGTTTTACCGGTTCTTTATGGGCGTGGAAAGTTGATTCTTACCTTACACGTCACTTTAGGGTGTTTGAAAAGAAGGTACTTAGGAATATATTTTTTCCCTAAAAGGGATGAAGGTATTGGAGAGTGAAGAATGCTACAAAATTATGAGTTACATACCCTGGTCTAATTACAGGACATTATTTGGATAGTCTAATCACGTTGATTACGGTAGGAAGGACTTTTCATCGACCAAGAAAACTGACGCGACGCGATGCGATGCAACGCGGGCAACTGATCACTTATACTTTAATAATACTAATACTTTAAGTTGCCTCTTTTATCGTCCACACAAGAAACGTATTTTATATCAATCGAGAGAATGTATTCGTCTGATGAGGACCTGGTTGTTGGCTACATGTACTTAGATCTTAAAAGGGCCAGGTGTAATAAGGTGGAACTAGCGCAAGATAGAGGGTTTAATGAGGTGGACTGGATAAAACTATCTCAAGATAGGGATAGGTAATGAGGTGGACTGGATAGAACTAGCTCACTATAGGTGTAGAGTGTAATGATGTGAACTGGATAAAACTAGCTCAAGATTGGAGTAGGGTGGAATGAGGTGGACTGGATAGAACTAGCTCAAGATATGGATAGGTTGGAATGAGGTGGACTGGATTGAACTAGCTCAAGATATGGATATGTTGGAATGAGGTGGACTGGATAGAACTAGCTCAAGATATGGATAGGTTGGAATGAGGTGGACTGGATAGAACTAGCTCAAGATATGGATAGGTTGGAATGAGGTGGGCTGGATAGAACTAGCTCAAGATAAGGATATGTTGGAATGAGGTGGACTGGATAGAACTAGCTCAAGATATGGATAGGTTGGAATGAGGTGGGCTGGATAGAACTAGCTCAAGATATGGATAGGTTGGAATGAGGTGGACTGGATAGAACTAGCTCAAGATATGGATAGGTTGGGATGAGGTGGGCTGGATAGAACTAGCTCAAGATATGGATAGGTTGGAATGAGGTGGGCTGGATAGAACTAGCTCAAGATATGGATATGTTGGAATGAGGTGGACTGGATAGAACTAGTTCAAGATATGGATAGGTTGGAATGAGGTGGACTGGATAGAACTAGCTCAAGATATGGATAGGTTGGAATGAGGTGGACTGGATAGAACTAGCTCAAGATATGGATAGGTTGGAATGAGGTGGAATGGCTAAAACTAGTTCAAGATAAGGATAAGGTGTAACAAGGTGGACTGGATAGAACTAGCTCAATATAGGAATAGGTGTCATACTTTTGTAAGTGCGGCAAGGAAATTTAGAGTTCCTAATGACATAGAGTAAGTATGTACAATATTAGAATCTTTTAAAGAATTAAAACAATTATTGCAGTGTAGCCAACCTTGATAAAATCTAGATATCTTCTAGATGTCAAAAATGTGAGCCACTGTGAACATATCAAGGCGTAAATTATTTCATAGGCTGGGATATTATTTATTATGGTTTCTTTTGTTGAGATTATGAATTTTATTTTTAATAATGTTATGTAGTAAATCAGTTATTTCATTTTTATTTATTTTTTAATTGGTCTTAAAATATCGACATAGGAGCACACCATTTTTAAAACTGCCAGAATCGACAATAATTACGAAACCCTAGTTTTGATGGGAGTCTGGAAGGGGAATACTTGTTGAATAGTACTTCCGGCATGTAACCCAGACACCGAGTTGTTTTTTATGGCTCCGTGGAGTAATTTGCTTTTGTTTGGCTATCCTCTGTTACACCTCACTCCCCTCCTTTTAGTTTGCCTACATTATCTTTATCACTCTCCTATTTGCCAAGTGCGTTCAACCCAAGGGGGCGTGGCACATACTTTTCACACCTTACGCACTTTGTCAAGATGCATTTAAATGGGCACGTAACATTACTAATTTTTTCATTAAAATAAAGGTCCTACATATTCCAATTGACAGATGAAGGCTAAAACAGGAATCATTTAATTTTGGCAATACAGGCAGTCGGATTGACATAGGAAGAACTTTTAAGGTGGTAGTGTGGAGGACGTGAGAAAAGATAAAGGTTTTTGCAATTCTTATAGCAAAACTTTTTTTTTTGCCAAATTAAATCAACTATTGCTCCAATATTATTATTTTTATCATCGCGTCTTACTACCCGTTCGAGCTGTACGCACTTACGCAAATGTGTAATGGTAGGGTGGTTGTGAGATGAAATGGAGGACCTACAGTTTAACGTGGGATCCGAACCACGGTGGAGGCCTCGCATTCCTCACATTCACAAGTTGTGATTAATACACGTCTTGTCAGAGGTGAAGGAAGGGTTTGGTAATCAGATAAATCTGTGCCGGGACCGAGGATTGAACCCCGGATACCCAGCACAGAAGTCTGACATCTTACCCCTAGACCGACAGTTCACCTTATTGCTCCAGTAGAAACATAGGGTTTAATTTTCCTCTCATGGTTATATCAAAAGTTGTTAAATATCTGTCATGAGGATAGCAGCATTAAATGACAAACTTTTTAATTGAAGAGAAAAGTTATCATTAAATTCCAGGAAACCCCTTGACAGGTGTTCAACAACTGTTAATATCACCATGTGAGGAAAATGAAACCCTGTTTCTACTAAATAAATATTTGATTTCTCACAGACAAATAATTTTTTATATAAAAATTGGAAACATACTACCCTCAACTCGCTTTTCCCATCCTCCCACCTAAATAAGAGTTTTATTTAATAAAATCAGTTTCAGAATGACTAACATTGACAAACATCTACTTACATTCCAAATTGGCATTACTTATCAAAATGAAAGCTGTTTAACCCGTACTCTGGCTTATGAACGTATGACATTAAATCTAGTTATTTTTTAACTCGGCTGAATTTCAAATTTTGTAGCGTGTGTGCTTGATAAACTCTAGAGAAGAGCTTTTATCCCTCTTTGGGGTGGCTTTCCTTGTTACCTCCTTTGTTTTGGACTTATTCTCTTAGAGTTTAGATAGTAACATTTTAAAAATTGTTCACACCGCCAAAATTGTGTAGAAAAGTTAAATTTACTAAATAATAATCTTTAGCACCGCGTCTTACTACCAGTTCGGGTTATACGCTTTAAGTACTAATTACGCTAATGGATTAGGAATTGGGAAGGTTGAATTAGAGGAAGTGAAGGGAGAGTGGAAAACCATTTAGGTAAAGCCACCCCCAGTTCACCCGACCGAGATTCGAACCTCGATCTCCCCGTCCTCAGCAGTCGGGTAAATTTACTAAAAATCTAATAATTAGATCTTGTGCGTATAACCTGAACGGGTAGTAAGACGCGGTGTTAATAATGATTAGATCTTCGCCTTTTATATAACCACTGATTTTGGTATAAAATAGGGTTTTGGGGAGTTGGTTGTAGCGTTTTTTTAAAAACTATTTTAGTTTTAAACATTTTCCTCTAAAATGAATATTGTGATAAATCTAAAATTATTTTGGTGTATTCTCTGGTGTAAGGGTCTCAGGCTCGATTCCTGACAAGTCGTAAATGCTTATGACTTGGAGTCTGGATGCCGTGTCATCTTATAACTAAATTCTGCTGCTGTAAACACACACATTAAAGAGTAATGTGTCGACTAAAGGAACTACCATAAGCCGATAGACTCAAACACAGATATGAAGGTCCGCTTTTTTGAAACTTATAAAATTAGACTACTAAAACAATTTTGAAATATTTAAACAAGAATTGTGATCACTTTTGGTAGAATTTGATTGTATCAAGATTTATATTATGCTAATAATATAGGCTTATAAAATAATAAGTTATAGATGTTGACAGCAAAAAGTTATTTTTAAGGTCATTCTATTTTATTCTACTATAGTTCGGCCGACCACTAGTTCAGTAGAACTATATTTACATTTTTTATATAGGTTTGATCTTCTAAACAATTAGTTAATTAACTACGGTATTTGCTCTAGTTGTGGTTTCTCAGACCTAGTTTTTAAGCGCATCTTACTATCCATTCGCTCTTAACGCAATTTACGTTAATGAGATAAGCATTATTAAGAAATAATATAAAGTAAATGTACCCGAACTTGCGTGGAAGAAGATTGGGAAAACATTTAGGTGGGGTGGGGGCTCAGTGCATTTGGCTGGGATTCAAACTCCAGCCTCTCTGTAACCGCCAAACCTCACTAGATCATCCTGACGTTTAGTCCATAAACTCACAGATATGCTGCAGGTAAATTTAGTTTTAAAGCCGTCTGTTTATATAACTTAGGTGTATAGAAAGTACACGTTAAATATCGCCGATATAAAGCACTTCCGCTAGCCATTTTCCATTTGCTGCTGTGATTGGAGTGATGTGGCCTTGACGAGCATTAAAAGCACGACCATTGTGGCGGGAATGCCACGCTAATTTGACGGGGATTGGGTCCAAGCCCGGTAGTAGACCGCCCGGTTTCTTTACATAAGCTTCCTTTCTTCGAAAACAGTTTAATGGTATCATGGGATGGGCATTGTGTTCAAGAGTACTAGTCGTCAACCCTCATCGATGGCAGCATCGTATAAACGCGTTAGTGAGGCCGCACACTTGTCTTCACTTTCCAGATGGATGTTACATCAATGTAACGTACACACGTATCGCAAATGCCAGCCACTCTTTCACAGGAATCTCGTACGAGATAAGAACTCAGGCCCTCAGTTCAAACTCGTTCATTCTACTGCGCATGCGTCAAGCAGCGCGGCCAGCCACCATATTCATTGTGGTCAGTGGTCACTGACACTATTGGTTAAAGTTAAACTATTCGATAAGCTCGACGAATTGAAGAGATGAACCCATCACCGCCTAGGTAGTCAGTATTCATCTCCGCCGACGAACCGCGGCAAACAACACCCCAGCTTCCTCTGAGGAGAACATTTTCACAACTGGTATACAGCGGGTGAGTGTGCGGTTGGGCGCTGCAACTCGCAATTGCCGTCTGGAATCTGCTAGAAACGATTATCTCGCAAATACTATACAAGTATGTGGCCGGCCCACCTTACTCTCGCAATAGACTTGTTGGTCGTTGACGGGTAGTAATTATACTGATTTGGACCCCTATCATATATTTAAAAAAGTCATGGATGAAGTGCATTTTTCTTTAAAGTATTTATATAAAATATCTTTTTAATACTTTGTCCATGGAGAATCACGCGCTTTTCAGAATTTATGTAAATAGATTACACCACGAGACTTATTTTTTCTTTCAAAAATTAACTCCTTAGTGTTTACCAAAAAAGCAAGTGACGCTAGCTCCCTTTACCCAATAGGAAGCTATCCTTCACAACACCTGTCTCCAGGACTCTTTCTATTAGTTGGTTTTGACACTGGAGACAAGAGGTCCAAGCGGCAAGGGGTAGGTCATAAGCCTCTTGTGCTTATGAATGAATAGATAGTAGTAACATAAATCTAGACAGCACAAGGTACTCAAAACACGGAACGTGTAATGTTACAGATAAATAATCTGTAGTTCAACTAAAACTGTATCATCTAATATCAAATCTTCATTGCCGAAGGATAAATCATCTTAATAAATCGTGTGCAACATTGAAAGTATTATTTATTTTATTAAAATAAAAATCAGAAGTAATTAGATCATATAACCGCGTGAGTGCGCAGTAAGGCACGCTAGCGTCGACATGATAGAAAAGAACTGACATCAAGATAATTGGCACTCGATCACGTTGCTATACATACCGATTATCTCATCAAACAACAAATATCTTTAATTAGTGCTCGATCACGGGGCGAATACCAGCTAATTAAATCAAATATCCATATCTTCATAATTAGCGCCCATCGCGGACGCATATAATTCAAGAAAGTTTGAATTGGTGCCCAACGCGATACTGTATCATTTTAATTGGAGCCCAATCGCTGGACAATATAATTCAATATCACTTTAATTGCCGCTCAATCGCGGGGTAGTAATTTCAATAACGTTTAATTGGCGCTCGACCACGGGGCTATACATCCCAATTATCTCTCAATATAAACCGTATCGCTTTAGGGTCTATCTACTGAGCTAAGGGGCCTGGGATCGCTTCCTGGCATGGTCGGAAAACTTATCATTGGTGAAATGTGGGTTTACCCTTTCATAGTGGTGGCAGGATCTTGGGTCGGTTCTAGATTTACGTTAGCTTATAGGTCGTATACTGATATAATCAGTCGGTTCAGAAAGTATAAGTTACCGAAACCGATACATACCTCAAATAAATTAAGAAAAAAAATCAAGAGCTTTTTTTTTTAGACCTTATGACCCGCCTCGGTGGCATAGTTGGCTAACGCGCTTGTCGTGTTGAGGACGGAGAGATCAAGGTTCGAATCTCGCTCGGGTGAACTGGGNTCCTTCCACGCAAATATGGGTTCACTTCCTCTAATTCAACCTTTCTAATTCCTAATCCATAAGCGTAATTAGTACTTAAAGCCTATAACCCGAACGGGTAGTAAGACACGATGCTAAATATTATTATTATTATTATTATTTAGACCTTATGTTATTATTCACAGTTTATATTGGTAGTCATTTGTACACGGCTCATGCCCCGCGTAGGGCATCACTTTTATATTATTAATTGTTTCTTAACATATATTTACTACATACAGGGATAGTTCATTTTTGAATGTTCCTATCATGTTATGATGAAATCACTTGTGTATTTTTAATTAAATATTTATTCCGCGTTAATGCCGCAACTGGACAGTTTGAATATGCAAGCTATATCACACGCGTTGGTATTTCATTTCTTAGGGAACTGGGATGATTAAAATGTGATTATGTAAACATATATAATTTGTCTCGATCAACGCAGGGCTCGGGTGTTCCCAGCCTTCCAACAGGGTTGTTGACGAAGACATATTTTCTAGATTGTTCGAATGACGTGATGCAATGGGCCTTCGTCCTTCCCTCCTTGTCCTTGTTCGAATGGTTGATAGAAATAGAAGGATGTTGTAGCACGTAAACGTTTAGTGCGAAATATAATGTAAATTAAATACATTTCTAATTTTATTTGGATTGGATCTGATTATCTCTATTAATTCATCAAAAGGGACGTGTAAAATATAATCGTCACAACCTAATCCTTTTTTTCCCCCATGATATCGGGAACATTAATACATTCACCGATTAACGTGAAGAATATATAAATCATGCAAACGTTTGGCAGTAAAATGTTTACAATATTATATTATTGCATAAGTAAACTATTCGTAGATTAATTTTAAAAACTATAAATTGTCATGCAGTCTCAGTCGTTAGTTTCTCATTAATCAAGGAGGTCGAGTTTCGAATCTGTCAGCTGCAGAGGGAGTTGGGGTTTCTGTATGTGTGTTATCACTGCCATTCTCTCTATTCTATTTCTCCATGGAGACTAGTGCGTTGGACCACGCGGGTCACAAGTCTAAATAATTCCTTTAATAAAGGTATTGCTAATCTCCATCAAAAGTGACGACTGCATATCAAATGAGTTGCAAGAAATTAAAATTAGTTTTAGTAACTTTTGTAACTGTCTTCAAGGGGCCTCTCACAAAATATAATTGGAGGGAGGGGAGGGGGAGACAATGAATTTCCCAACTCTATACGTTCTGAGATTAAACACATATGACAATTGCAATGTTGAGAACACCAGAGGATGGGGTATGGGGCTGTAAAATACACCCCAGTTAATAGGGAGGCCATTTGGCTCTCTTCCGTGAAAATGTTAACATTTTAGGCAATAATTGAGTTGAATCGGGGCTTAAGGCAATTGTATTTTTAAAGTTACTCGTTATTATATTCCCGGGTTCGATTCCCGTGTCAAGGTGTCATTTTTCAATTTTCAGAATATGATATATGTGTGGAGTTATCCCTCACTGAATGTATACATAATAGCTGCGGTTATTTGATTCTTACTTTTTATTGATGGATTTTTCAAGTTACAAGGGTTATTTGTTCTGACATTAACAATCATTCTGTCACAAAACCTCCAACTCTCAAGTTTTTCCCAACATTGGAGGGGGTGATACGCCCTCCCATCATACCCCCTGAACCTGCTGTCTTCCTATCCATCACCACCTCACTATACTTATGAAGTGAAAGGTACCTACTAGCCTACTAGTACTACATTATTTAGTTTCTCATTTCAAAATTTAAATACACTTAAAATAAAACAATCAAAGAGGTTGTTTTTTTTTATAAAGGGGAAAAGTTTTGAACACACACGTAATTTGTGTGTGTGTTGGCGGGCACGTGCTTGTACACTTGCACACACAGTTACCCGGAAAGGTACCGTGACAGATTACACTATGACCTTATCTTACAAAAGATGGGCAGCGCTGCTTTTGCAAAGCTTTACTTATTCTCAACCATCCGAGCAAACTACTCATCAGATTGTCTTGGTGTGTGCTGTGAGTGGATTTTGGAACTCTTGTAAACATAACCTCCACGTGACCTAGTTCCTACTTGTGGCTTAGTACTCTTCAAACGATGCTAGATGTGGAGGAATGTTTGTGTGTTCGGCAAGATTATTTCACAGAAAAACAAACTAATCATGGGCACGCGGGCAAGGGAGTGGGTCTCGTTCTTGTCTGATTTGCCGGTGACGGTCGCATCAGGCCTTGAACTAGACTTTGTAGCCATACAAAAATACAAGCTAGTTTGATTTGCAAACTGGCAACAATATACATTTAACATCAAGAATATATTCCATTCACGGTAGGAATTACTCTCTGAAAGGTCTTTTTTCCTACCAATATCCTACTATTTAATAGATTTATGGTAGGGAAAAAGGCCTTTCAGAAGTCAATTCCTACCGTGAACAGACATTACCTTTCGTGCTATACTATTAAGGTATGCACACATTATTTTTCTCTTAACCTCTTTTGTAACGAGGCTACTTATTTTGGTAGTTTTGAAGGTAGTTATACTTGAAACTTTAGTTTTTTTTAACCGACACACCTAAAATAAATCAGAGACCCTACAATCTGTTGTGGTTGGGGCTCTTATTCCTCCTGTATGTAGATTTTCAGGATGGTTTTCCCTCCTAAGCTTCCTCTAAATTATACCTTCATCCCCATTACCTTAGTGTAAATATGAATATATCCTGGATGGGTAGTAAGATGCGGATTGGAATATCCTCCGTGCCATACTGTACGTTTCCTCTGCCGTGCAAAACTGGATGTTTCCTTTGTGATGTGCTATACTGAGTGTTTCCGCTGTGTCGTGCTGTACTAGTTTCCTTTGTAACGTACTACAGTGGAAGTTTCCTCTGTAACGTTTTATGCTATAAGTTTCCTATGTAACGTGCCATGATGGAAGTTTCCTCTGTAACGTGCTATGCTGGAAATTTCCTATGTAACGTGCTATGTTGGAAGTTTCCTCTAACGTGCTACGCTATAAGTTTCCTATGTAACGTGCTATACTGGAAGTTTCCTATGTAACGTGCTATGCTGGAAGTTTCCTATGTAATGCGCTACGCTAGAAGGTGTCTCCATTCCGTATTGAAAGTTTATCCCGTTCAGTACTGAAATAAGCTTCCACCGTGGCTGACTGGAAGCTGTGTATTTGCAGTCTGTTCTCAGCGGCTAATGACGGGTTCAAGACACGTCCCAGCCGA
>CABFVZ010000212.1:16778-45142 GCA_902151445.1 Timema monikensis
ACCTCCCCCACCCCCCACCCGTAACTCATCAATACTGCAATGATCGCTACCTGCGACAAAAGTTTCAGAGGATTATAGTTTTGTTTAGTTTGCTTGCTAACTCAGTCTCACTCTTTTAAGAAATAAATAAAGGTTGTGTTTAGCAAATAATGGCTATATTTATATTTACTTATTTATATTCATAATTTCTGAAAAAGTTTAATCAAAATGCGTTAAACATCAATGTGCAGCTGGGTTAGGTTTTTTGCTAGAATTAATTCAAACACAAATAGTTGTTGGTTCCTGTTAAACCCTATACCACCCTCTAGATTGACATACTAAAAATATAAATCTGTATCTTTACGCCATTGGCTGCCATATTGGAAGTTTTTATCAATTTGTAGGAAAAAACTTACTTTCTACGAAATAAATGAACATAACAAAATTAAGTAATGAAAATTATCTATTATTAAAATGAACATAACAAAATTAAGTAGTGCAAATTATCTATTATTATTGTACTAATTTTTTTTCTATGACCCATAATTTAACCATAGATCCAATTTCTATCAAATGTATTAATTCATTATCATCTTAACTGTAAATGTTTTATTATAGCTTGCTACTTTTAATTTTAAAACTGGTGGCTCAATGAAAAACTTGGTTTGAGGAAATTTGTATAACATACTGTATTACATAACAAAATTAAATTTAAATGATTAGGAGTGGGAGTAAGGATAAGTGGATGAAGGAAGGTGCGACAGAAATGGATCAAAGTTGGAGATCAAATTTACAAATTTCCCGAAACATTTGGAAACAAAATACTGTCAATAAAACTTTATTTTAACTAATTTCAATATTTTCAGCATACAACTACACAACATTAATATTTTAGTCATTTGTGAACTTACATTTTCTCAACTCATCATCTTCATTATCACTTACAGCAGGGCTAGTCAATTAGTTATCTAAGTGGGCCACTCCATAAAATCTTAATATTTGGCGGGCCAGATATTTAATTTAGTCTGGCGATAATTTGGAACGTTATTATATTACTTTTGTAGTTTAAAAAGTGGATGTGGGGGAGTGAAACATAATTTGATATTATATGTAATATTGATATATTTCAGTGAACTTTTAAAAATGTACAAGTTAGAATAAAACTAATCATAGTAAATATGAAAAAGTATATAATGTCAAAATTATATAAAGATAATCACTATTAAGATATAAACCATTAATGGTGAAAATATAATAAGACTAAATACAAGCAAAGCACTCCGCTATTACTAGTATAAATAATGAACGAACAATAAGCCAGGCAAATATCAACTGGCGAGACATCGACTGCTGTTGGGTGGAGGGAAGAAGAGGTTTGAGTTACTCTGTCACCCTGTCGCCCGGCAACCTGCATTGTTAAAGGTTAAAAGCAAGAATATGTTATATAGTTCAGCCGTTATGTGGTGGGGCTTGTATGGAGAGATACCAGGTCTAGAGTGGGGACGTACATCAGTGAAGGGTAAGCTCGCACTCCCTTGTAAACACACGATGTTAGTGGCTCCAAGGACCGAGTAACATTAGGCTTGGCCTTGCAGCTTCCCGCACCACTGATAAGAGACTGAAGATCTCTCTCTGGCCATTCAAGGTCAGGTGCTTCTACATACCGTCTGAACTATACGACGCATCTCCAGTGATACATTAGTTGGACTTTCAATCCGCGGGCCAATCTGCGGAGCTTGCCGGGCCGGATGTGACCCGTGGGCCGCCAATTATTGAATAGCCCAGACACACAGTTCAGGACACGTAACTACAGTTCTTTCCGCTGCATTTGGTGCAAATTTCACTACATACAATTTGATATCTTCGTAACTTGAAGTTCCTGCAAAATGCACCTACTCCATCTGTCTTGTAGTACACATTATAATAAATTTTAAGCTTGAATTCTTCTGGCACTGATTCAAGGTCAATCGCCAAAGGTTGGAGCTTGTCACAAAGATTCATCCTTCTAAAAAAAAAATTGGGATTGACTGCATTAAAGTCCGTTGTTTTCCAGATAACACACTTATAATCAACTCAAAGTAATGTTTTGCTGAGTTTTCAGTTAGGGGTAAACGGACAGTTTCAAACTCGTTATTTGCTAAGAAGATTTTCGATGTTTAAGGTGTACCTCAATGAATCTAATGACTCTTTAGCATGCTTCCCTCCATATACAGATACACACCCTTTTAAGCCTGCTGATACAAACAATATAATCTAGTGGCATATCTAACATACCAAACTTGCAGCCATAGTGCTAAAAGTGAATCTGCGGAGCACATTTTACGGAAGACTGCTTGCTACTTTACCATTATCAAAACAGAGAACTCGTGGAGTCACAGTTTGTGAAGGCATGAATTAGAAGCAATATTGCACAGACTCTCTCACCAATATATGTCCAAAATATGTCTTTATGAATACCATTACATTTTGTCCCGTTACTTTTTGAAAATTTCATCACAATATTTGGCTTTGTATTGTTAGAATACAATTTTTTAAATACACGCAGGAGTAGCCTGTTAAGGACGGAATGTGACGAAGGGAACAGTTGGTGTTTCTTACATTAACATACCATTTTAGCAGCCTATTTAGAGTCTGAATATTTTCTGACAATCCATGCTATTACTCTGTCAGTAAGTTGTTGACATGTTGCATGCTTTCAAGGAATGTAAAACTCAGAATCACAAAACATTGTTAAAATGAAGTCTCGTAGAGTACGTTGGGCAGGACATGCAGCGTAGATGGATGAATCTAGACCCTTGTTCAAGGTACTGACTGGCAAACCCAATGGGAAGATACCATTGAGAAGACCTAGATGTAGATGAGAGGATAACATTAGTATGGATCTGAAAGAGATAGAATGTATTGAGTTGGACTGGATAGAACTAGATCAAGATAGGGATAGAGTGTAATGTGTTGAACTGGATAGAACTAGCTCAAGATAGGGATAGGGTGTAATGTGTTGGATTGGATAGAACTAGATTAAGATAGGGATAGGGTGTAATGTGATGGACTGGATAGAACTAGCCCAAGATAGGGATAGTGTGTAATGAGTTGAACTGGATAGAACTAGCTCAAGATAGGAATATATATATATATATATATATATGAGATGATGAAGTTATATTATGTCAGTGGCACTTGCCGTTTCCGCCCCTGCAGTGAAGTCATGTCTTCTGCCAAATATGAGTACCGAACCGTTAGACTTAAGTCAGTGAGTTGAAACAAAGTACACAGTAGTTAAATCGAGCTTACTTACATTTAAACAAAAGTTAAATAAACATAACAATTATATCTACAGCTGAAAGAGTGATTTGCAGGTTATTTGTGATAAATAGTTCACTTATACTATTGATTTAATACTGACCTTCAATAACTAATATGTTTCAATGCAAGATTTAATTACTTCAAAACCACTCATTTATTTACACAAACATGAAGCGCTTTTATCATACAGTAAATAATATCCCACCAAGATTTGTGGCAGCGCGGATGGAGATGGTGCCAATTGCTCCTACCACTCCCATGTCGTAGCCCTCCCGACTATAGATTTGAAATGTAACTATCTTGAACTAAAAGCTATTATCTACAACTTTATTCGAATATTGTTTCTCATTGGGATAGTACTTTTTGAATTAACACGTTATAAACTACAAATAAATAAAATAGAATATGAAAATATGGAGTTAAGAGATGTTATATAAATTAAAGATGCGGCTAAACTATGTCACAACAAGAACGCAAAATAAACGTATTATACAGAACTTTGTACCCTTTAATTTGGGCTCAGTAAAATATTTTCAAAGTAAATAAGATGCTCCTATAAATTGAGGAAAACCTTCAAAAGGCTCAAGGCTGGATGCAAATTTTCCATTATAGCAACCATTGGCGTAAAGGTACAGATGTATAGTTTGAGTATAGGCTAATTATTATAAGCTAATTGAGTATTGTTTTAAAATTTCAGAACCGACATTCCCATAAAAAAAAATACCGCATTGTGAGTACGATATTTCCCGTCTCATTTTCTTTGAAAGCCGTGAGTGACGATGAATACCTCTGTCTCTCAGCTTGAAGAACTTGCGAAACGAGCAAGAGACTGATTATCGCGCTCCGCGATACATCAAGGTCGGACAGATTAAACTCTGAGCAATGGAGGGGAGGTTCTTGTTCTAACTGTGCTAACTCAGAGGTCCAGTTAGATTGAAAATAGCCTCGCGTACTTTTTCCATACTTGTTAATTATCTCATAGCACTACGTCATCGTGTCATCCGTCCCGCCCCGTCATGAATGAACGAGATGCGGTCACCGACAAATTTGGCGGCCGCGCTTGACCTACTCTCATCTCAATCAGGCTGGAAACTCTGATATCGCGCATCAAGTCTGGTTTGCTGAAAGGGAATCTCGGTTAGGTATATCGGTGCTTTTCCCCTAAGCGGCGTCTCACTCTCGCGCCACGTAAATGCGTGTACACTTCCTCTAATTTTACTTTCCTCATCCCCTATCCGATGCGTAAAGCCCGGATGGAAAGAAAGACACGGTGAGATAAAATTTATTCCCGGTCACTTAAAACATGGTATTAAGTAAATGGAATTGTTTATGTAGCTACTGTAGAGGTCCTTCATTTTAGCTCTTTCGGTAGCGCGCCTCCCTAATGAGCCAAAGGTCCCGGGTCTTTACCAGGCATGGCTTATAAATGTGTCATTGGTGAAATTGAAGTTTCCTAAGGGGAATGGTGCACAGGGACTTTTTAAAGAAAACAATATTTTTTTATCTACATAATTTGTTCTAATTGGGTTTTAATTTTGAAAAGTATTTGTACAATTTTTGAGTTTTTATTTTATAGTTGTTTTCACTGATAAAAATTAGATTTATAAAATTTTCCAAACTTATCAGCTGTGAGTGGTGAATTTTTATATTAGCCTTAATAACTTGCTATAGATGAACGTGTAAATATTTCAATACGATTAACTGAATACTTGCTAAACTATTATATAAATACAATTACACATAAAAATAACTTTTTTTAGTAGCTCAGCAATTTATTTTTATTTATTTATTAACCGTTTATCTTAATGTGCTAAACATTTTAATTTATTTCAAATTAACGGTAGATTAGTTCTGATCTGTTACATTTTTGATTTTTACCCTTAGGAGTTTTTTTTTTAAATATCTTCGTCATTATCTCATGGTGTTAACTGTTCCTTAATACCACTTCGATTGATACTTTTTGCGTGGATATGCCGTATTTAAGGGGACCGTGACCATAAGCTCAAAAGAAAGACTAGTTAAACTGTATGTCTTTATATTTGTCTAAAACAGTGTGTACATGATAAGTACCCTTCGTTTGCCCTGAAAGGTAGCAACTTACCTTGCTTGGTATAATCTATCAAGGTAAAAATGCAACCTTAACTATCAGGTCCAACTGAGCTTAGTAGGATTTTTTGTAGGAAGGAACGTTTAGAAAATTATATACTAGTTGCAGTCAACATTGTAATAATTTTACTTTATTATTAGTATAACTTTATAGGTTTTATATTATGTATTAAAAGCGCCAGTCGCAAATCACATGACTTGACGTATGAATATATGAACATTGTTTGATTGACTATTATGACCGGCGAAAAGGCGCTTTCCAATCAAAATCTAGCAGTATATATTTGTGGCAGTGCCCTCAATCGTTCTCTACAGTTACTTCCCTACTCGTCACTCTTTATTTTATTATTATTATTAATTTGAACGCTTTATGGCGGCACTCCTCTCTCGCTTTCACTCTTATTTCTTTCATCCCTCTCTATTTATTATATATTTTATTTATTTCCCTGTCTCTATCGCTCTCTTTTTCTACCTCTCTGTGGGAAGATAGACTAGTATATTTGAAAGTTGCAAACCGACGTCTAGCCGAACCGACGTGGCGGCTATCGATAAAACATTTCGTCGGGAAGTAGATAATGGGGTTAGAGACTCGGAACACGCAAACCATCTAACTGCAGAGTAGGAGGCGGATGCAAAAGCTCTTTAACTGCTCCCATAAAATAAAACTCACCTTGCAGGTACATTCCCTCAATATTTTGCTTACTGGTAATGCACTTTGACAGATAGGAAAGTTATCTTCTCCTAGGAAAAAATGTAGCATGTTATTATTTCTGACCCCTTCCATGTCTGGTGGCATATTCCTTCACATAGGTCTAGCACCTTTTCTTTACTAAATGTTTCTAATAGATTTGTACAAGTTGGTGTGTTTATATATGTCATATAAATAAACTAAAGTGACACCCCTTAAAAAAAATTATATTTAGTTTGAGTCTCTTATTTACATGTAGGCTCCTATGCTCCGTTAAACCTGAAAGTTAGCAGTCTATCCTTGACAAATTACACTTTGTTCCTATCTAATAAGTTACGCCATAGTAGAAACATGTAAGTTAAGAGTTCTCCTACCTTATTACAGGGTAAACAGATAGTAGCCTATGAATGCAGCCATGTTTATATTAGGTGGCTAGTTCCATCCGTACTGGTATGGTCGTGCGTGGAAATGAGGTGTTTTCTGGATATCTGGAAACATTTACCCCCTGTTAGGCAAGCCGTTTATATTTAAAAAAATCACATTATATGCCCTGTAAAACCGTGAAATTATGAACATAACGTTGGAAATAAACTGTTCCTTTCGAAACTATTGGATGTGCAATATAAATAACGTCCAATGCGCACCGCTTGCAGAAAGCTATGAAGCACAAGTTCCAACTTCAACCATACTATGAAAAAACAGAACACGCAGATAAAGGGGCACGCTATTTTTTTCTGGTTTTGTGGTGACACACAGATCGGGGATAAGACTTTGATTAAGTGGGCTTTATTGCTTTTCCCCCAAAGGTTTTTCCGCTCACCTACGCAAATGCGGGCACCCGATCTAAAAGTCAGTCTTCCTTATACCCATTTAGTATAAGTATGTGGATGATCTGGATGGGTAGTTGGCCTCTAAAAAGTGTTTCACAAGGGGTGAGGTGGGGGGAAATTAGTAAATATTAAATCAATTTATTTTGGTGTAAAGCAATGCTGGAAATAACATGAATGCTCCATTTTCCATCACAAGAAGTATGGCTAAAAAGTAGTTACCGTTCTCATTCAGACGTAGTAACACCTAGGATTGTCACCTGAGTGTTAATAAAAGATGGGACTACTATACTCAAGTGACATTCCCTCTCTCCGCTCACGAGATACGGTGGTTTGGTGAAGTTTGGCGTCATTGTGCGCGGTGCATGGTGGGGCGTCGCGTGTCATAGGTGCGTGCCGTCGTGCAATTGAACGAGATTGGAGACTTCCTTCCCCTACAGCATTGGCTTATTATTCACCGTGTTTGTGTCCTGATGCCGGCTCTTAGAGCATATTCCAGGGAAACATTATTGGAAGTAGTATTCTATTTTAACATCACTTTCTAAACATATAATTAGTTTAAATATTCAGATAGCCTGATACAAGTAGTAAGACGCGGATTAGATAATCAAACCTTAAATTTTTCTCGATAGATTTGGGAATTTAGTATTATTTATTTGTAGCTGTCATTTAGTTAGTTTTTAACTATCATACTAATATACATTTGTTTGGAATTTGCACGTTAAAACCAGTGGAAAAAAATAGTTTTGATTAATATGAATAATTATGAGCAATAGTGGATTGGACACTTTTTATGTGAGAGGTTGGTGAACTGGGCACCATCGATTTGACTATGAGGAATTGTAAACAGGTGTATGGGCACTTCATATTATCTGGAAATGAATACAATAAATCACCAACAGACTTAGTGAGAGCGCGAGAACCAATATTACAGTAATCTTAACCATAAATAACTTGATAAATAAATAAACTACTTGTTGCTTAATATATGTTTAAACAATTATTTATCCTAAAACTTCTTTTGTCTTTTTTAAAATCTGGCTTAATAGAAGACATCTGGCTTTGCCTGTATCCTTCTGCCCCCATGCCGTTACTATTTTGTTGAAGTATATAGAGAAAATCTAACTTCACAAAGATTCTATCTCACGACTATATATTTTGGCTGGCTCTCGTTAAGTTGACTCATCTAATGTGTACCACTACAATATTACAAGCCAGGGCCAGGTAGTATGTTATTTTTGATGATAGCTGAGATAGCTCCGATTCATTGAATGTTGTTTATCTATCGGGGTGCATAACATTGAAGGTCCATCACATTGCTTTTCTACCACCTTTCCACTCAATTTCCCCGACTGTACTCTACAACCAATTGGAATGAAGGTGTTTGAAGGTTCTTTACGTCTCAGGGTGCATTACATTGAGATTTTAAAGCAAACACATTAAATTGAAGGTTCATCACCTCACTTTTCTCCCACCTTTATACTAACTCTCCTCACTCTACTCGAATGTGTCATACAACCAATAGGAATGAAGGTGTTTTGTGGTGAGTCAGAGCCTCTCACCACCTTTCCATTAAACTTTCCTTTGACCGGGTAGGAAAAATTCTGTGTGATTGTTGAAAATACTGATAAAAACCTAATTAATAACTGTTAAATGAATACATGTTTAACATTTTTATTTAATATATTTATTGATGCAATCATTGCAATCATTAAAATAATTACAATTATTTAATAAAAATAGTTAAGATAATAATCATGTGTTAAAATGGCTTTTAGACTCTTTCATTAATGCTATGGTTGATTAATCAATACTTTCAAACAGGGTTGTGGAGTCAGTCAGTAAAAATGTACCGAATCTGGCTTCAAAATTAAGAACTTATAATATCATAACATTATTTTATACTTTTACTATTTAGGTACAAAATTTATAATTTGGCTTGACAAATTTATTTAAATATACATTCACAATGTTGAAGAAGCTTTCCATGAAGTTATCTTTATTGGAACATTTCACTGCAGTAAATTTGCGATTACAAGTAAATTATTTTCGATGGCGGCATGGTCTAAAACACTACTCTTGCAGTTGACTAGACTGCCAATGACTGGAGGGTCGAGTTTGATCTCGGTTGGGTATACTGAGGGTGGTTTTTCCTCTACACAATACATATACATAAGCGTATAACCCAAACGGGTAGTAAGATTCGGTGTTAAAAAAAGTAATTTATGATGAAGTAATAGTTGGAGTCCGACTCGGCCAATAGAAGAGTTGGAGTTTTAAGGCTTGGTGAACCGACTCCACAGCACCTCTTTCAAAACACGTATTCAAATCCATCAGCAACACCCACTGTTCACCTTTTTTAAAGTATTAAATATATATTTACACACACCCAGATTTAAGGGAGGGTAACAAGGGCCAATACTCTACAAACTGTTTAAGTATAAAAAAAAGTATTTTGGCTCTTGTAAATTGCAGTTATGTTAAGTTATTTTAAAAATATTATAGCTTACTATTTCTGGCAAAATATGTCTTGCTTACTAATGACACGTGCGGCAAACACATATTCAACTTTGCCATTTTTGGATTGAAAATACATTTTTATTTTCTGTCCTTATCAAGAGTAAATAAAAACAAATTAAATATATAATATTCTTTTGGATTTAAACAAATCTGATTTATTGTGATTACAATATTTCCTTATATAAATAAAATCTTGAAATAATTGTGCAAAATTATTTTAATCTTTCAGTGATAGCATCTATAAAAATATTTAAACTTAAGATGTATTTATTCTTTGACAGGCAATAATATTTTTTTGTTAATGTTTATTACCTTAATGTGAATTTATAACTTAAACTTAACTATGTGTAAATGAACATAAACAAACAGTGAGAGTCTTTGTTAAAATATATAATTTCTCTTTCCAAGATCACAAATGCTTCATTTAAATAGCATATAATTGAGCATATTTAAAAAAAATTGCATTGCTAAGTTAGCTATATAGATTTTACAAAACTATAAATTTAAATGGTATGAACACTTAAGCTATTGTTTGTAGTTTAACAATACGTCATGTATTAACTCAGTGTTCCGCAAACTGTGTACCATGGAACACTGGTATACCACACTGGCGAACTGCTTAGCAAAATTTATTATAGTAAGCAATTTTGTTATATTTTTTTCCTAAATGTTTTATTAATTTGCTTTCATTAGGAATGAAAAACTACTTTTCGTTCATCAAGTACCAACTTATTAAAAGCTTTATATTAATGGCTAGGGTGATGAGGGTAATTTAGAAAAAGTGTAGCCACATTAGAATTAAGAATGCATAGAAAAATCACATTTAATCAAAATATATTTATAAGCAGCATTAATTATACCATTTAGAGCCAGGAAAGATGGAAACAAACACACAAAAGGGGACAGACAAAGTTTATTTTACAATGAAAAGAATAACACAGTTCACACTTTACATCAGGACCATCTTGTCATTGAAAGGGGGGAAGCTCAATATTAGAAAATCTGCTGAGTGTACAGAGGTTAGATTTAAAAAAATAATCACATGGCACCCTCAGGTCAACATAAGTGGGCACATGGGCAAAGCTGTTGCTATAGTCCTGTCTGGTGGGTTTTTTCTGTGCCGGGAGGGATGGAGTGGATATTCAATATAATCTCTGCTGAGTTTATTATACATTCTAAAAGACAAATTATCAGAAATTAATCCAAACAATATTTTATCTTACAAAACTAGTATATCCTCAAACCACAGAGTTATCCTTTTGACACTGGGCTATGGAATCTGTCCACAGCTGCCGGAGATAATTATCTTTGTGACAAATAAAGGGGTACAACACTATGGATTGATGGCTCTGAGATTACATTGTATAATTTTGGGCTTTTAACTAGCATTAACTGATAAATACTTTTTGTTAAACATTTTTCAATATCTTGAAAACTCCCTGCCAAGATGTCATTGATAACCCTTACATTGCCATCAATCGTGTTCCATCATGTCAAAAACTACCACCCGCCCTTCAATGGCACAGATAGAGCAATTCTATTTTTGGAGTTCACAGGATTACACATCCACATGCAAGATTGCAAGATTCTGATGATCTAGGCTCAATTACTTCTATTGAAAGAAGAGAGGGAAGTGATGGGAGTTTGCTCAACTCTTTGCCCTTGAACTTGCACCCCTTTTGCTCAATTTTCTACCCTTGAACACGCACTCCTTTTGTTCAGCTTTGTGCCCTTGAACATGCACTCCTTTTGCCTAACTAGGTACCCCTTCTTTATTGATCAAACACCCCTTTTTCTCAACTCTATACTACTTTTGGTATATACCTACCTATACCTACCCACTTTGCTCAGCTCTGTAAATTATTTTTTGCTCAATTCTCTTCTCCTTTTGGGAAGTACGTACCCTATTTTTGCTCAACTCTGCATCCTACTCCTTTTGGTGCATACATACCCATTTTTATTAACTATGCACACCACTTTATCTCAACTTTACCCTCTTTTGGTCAATATGTATCAATTAAGTACACTTTTTTAATCGCTCGTACACCCTCTTTTCTCAAATCTGTACCCCTTTTTCTTAACTCTGTATCTCTTTTTAATTTACACTCATCCCTTATAGTCAATTCTATATCACTTTTGGTTAATACATACCTTTTTTGCTTGACCATGTACCTCGTTTTGGTGAATATGTACTCCTTTTGATAAGCTAAGTAACCTTGCCTCCAAGTGAACATGAAAATAATATATATATAAAGGGGGTGTAGTAAGAGTGTGGAGGGGGTGAGGGTAAGGAACTATACCTAACAGTAAAGTTCCACCAAACTCTATATGGTATTGCGATATCAGATACCTTAAGGCTAAAAACATATATTTTTCATATCTGAATTTTTATGGTCCTACCATTTTTTGAGATGAGGAAAATAATTTCATGTAAATTTTTTACACCATTGCCAAAAAAATAATTTATATACTGTAATTGCAGACTAACCCACTAAACTTTAAATTTCATAGTTTTCCTCAGTTTAATCATTGGGATAGTAATTGTATTTGCGTGGATTGCCAGCAAAAAACCATTTAGGAATAAACCACCTTCATTGCACCCGACTGAGATCAAATCTCGAATCCCCCCCTCCCCCGTCTTCGGCAGTCTAGTCTATTGCTATAGTAGTGCCTAAAACCATGCGACCACCGAAGCAGGTATCAATTGATCACTTTTTTTTTTGTTTAAAACATTTGAAATTTGTCCTTGAATTAAATTTAACATATTCAGTATTGAGAAGTAATCTGTTAATAAAACATTTCCTTGGTTTAGGGTTGGAGATGCATAATATTAAAACAGCTTGTAAAATATATGAAATCAAAGGAGGACAGATTTTTAGGAGGGAGGAGGGGTAGTAATAATTTTCCAAAGAATATATGTATTTACTAATGATGTGATAATGTGTTTAGGACGCGGCTACCGCCATGCCGGAGGAGACCAAAGTGCCAGAAGTGACCAAGATGCCGGAAGTGGATGGGGTTGAGAATGGGCCAGATTCCCCCTCCCCCTCCAAGAAAAAGGTGGTCATCAACAAGGGCAAGCTGGTACTGGCTAGGGTCACCCTTCTGGACGGAACTCTACTCGACGTCAACATCGAGGTAATAGCCCTCTTTCAAGTGCACCTAACTAAAATACAATGACCATTTCTTTCTTGGTATTTTTAGGGACATCTTCTCTAAAATCACTGGTGAAAGCCAGAGAAAGGAGTTGCCATTTAAATGGTGCATATTGTGTAGGACATGTTTGCTATATTTGTATTATTAGACAGTTAATAAATTAGCTCTATGAAACGTAGTGTTATACAATATTACAAGTAGAACCCTATTTCACTTGGTAAAACTAGTTCCAGCAAATCCATTTGGTCAATACCAGTTTAACTACCTAACTCCAGAGCTAACTGTTTTCTGTTAGTGAAATCTAGTTAATAGTTAAACATGTTAGATTAATATTTTTACAGTTTTGACTAGGCAATATTAGTTCTTATGGAAATCAACCGAATGAAAGTGTTTTTGAAAGGTTAGACTTGTACTAGGAAGGTGTGTTGTGTTCCCTTAGTTGTGTACATACTTTTACTTGTCTCAGTTTATTGTTTGTCGTTGATCAGTTTGAGTGAGACTGTATTAATTTATTTTTGAGTGTTTATTACTAGCAGTGTTTATGTTACATTGTTTAGCATGGGTGCTGAAAAGTAATATGAAGAGGTTGTGGAGGGGTGGGAAGGTAGAAAGTGAATTTAACGGATTGACTACATAATATAAAGAAAAATAGAGAGAGTCACTAATTTATATAAATTGGTGAAGTGAAAAAGTTGGTTTCTTGGGTTGAAACTGTCAAGTACTTTTTACCACTTGAAGAAATCTACAAGTTATTAAAGCTGCTTATGTAAATGTAGAGCATGGATGTTGAGACACGATGAAAAGGGAATCGTTAGTCAACTCACTCATATACTAGATAACTACATTATGGCCAGAGTTAAATAAACCAAGGCATAGTCAAAGCAAAGGTTTAGTAGAACAAGTCAACCAAGACATCAAATGAATGGTGACCTCATGGATGAAAGACAACCATTCCACAAATTGGTCATATGGTCTCCGCTTGTGTGGTTCTTGAAAAAAACAGAGCCCTCATCTCTGGGTCTAAACAATTGTCATACATATCAATGTTTAGTATTGATCTCAGAGTTGGACTCATTACATCTACACTGCTACCCAAAGCTATACATAAAACGTCCATTATTGAGGATAAGCTTCGAGAGCTTCAAGCAGACGAATTTAAAAGAGGGAGGGGGGGGGGGAATGAAACCAATTACAAAGAGTATGAAGAGGAAAGGTTGGCTGATACTCATTAAAATATTTCTTCATATAAAAAGGAATCCTATGAAAATGTGTAAAAACAAACTAAGAGAATGTAATTGATTTTGGTTGCAACACATTCTCTGGTTGATATTGGTGGTAATGCCACACCTATGCCAGATATGGAATGATCAAAAGAGACCTTCGAAATATACTCTACTTCTAAGCGGTGCTATGCAGGAGACAAGATACGTCTTTTAAACTCAAATTGGCATAGCAGTATGGCTTACTTCAATAAATGAAAAAAGCTGTAATTGACACTTTAAAATATCAAGCTGTTTTTGCAAATCAGTGTTTTTATTTGTCCCTAGATACAACTATTTTTATCTAAGATCTGGTTTTAATGGTCAGAGACTTTAGTCATTAATTATTTTAGCTGGTTAGCACGGATATTGACTACAGGATTTTTAGTGCTATCTTGTATTGTTGACTGCATTTGCTAGTTCCAGAAATAATTTGTTAAAACTGATATTGGCGAAAGTGCTTTTCTGAAACTAGTTTTACCTAGTAAAATGGTATTTTAATGGATTTCGGTTTCCAACTGTAACATAAATAATGAAAATGATAAAATACTGTACATGAAAGTAGGAAAATTGCTTACATACTCGGCCAATACCTTAGGGAAAAAAGTCAAAATGATTTGAGAAATACTCGTTAATGGCAATGGAAACACACTTTTGGGACAGGAAACTCATCTTACTGGCGGAATTCATTTTTCAGGGAGCAACCATAAATGCCAATTCATATTGAAAAACTCTAAGAAAGCTACAGCGCGCTATTCAAAATTGACGAGGTCTGTTAAGTGGGGCGGTTCAGCTGCATGACAATGCCCACCTGTATGCTGCCACCATCACACGTGCACTGCTCCTTGAGTCTTGAAGGGGAGATCTCGGCCATTTTCCATGCAGTCTTGACCTTGTTACCAAGTAATTTTGCCATATTTTTGCACCTGAATCAATTTATGGGGAGGGACTGATGAAAAATTGAAGAACTCGGTCAAACACTAGCTGAATGGACAAGCGGCGAGCTTCCACGACTAGGCTATACAAAACTTACTACACGCCATGACAAGTGTTTCAAGCGTTTTGACTACATAGCTTAATATCAAGTTATATTGAATGTAACATAATGGTTTTCCTTATATTCAAATTTAATTTATCTCCTCATTACAGTTCACAATGAATATAATCTAAGCTTTTACGAATAAATCTCTTCCATTGTGATTGGATTATCTGAATTTGCTACATGGAAATCTTCCAATCTAAAATTTAATCTCTAATTGTTATTAAGGTACCTTGGACTTAACATATAAAATAAGGGCATGTATTTTTATGACCTTTTGCCATTCACAGTAACTCTGACCTTTGAAATTTGTATGGATTGTCAATAAATTTAAAGAACTTTGTCCTACTGAGATGTATTTTTTTTAACATGGCTATAATGTCCCATTGATGAAGCTTAGAAATTTGAGGGAAACCTCTTCTGTCTCACTTGATTAACTGATTGAATAAGTTTGATTTTAAGGAAGCAAAATTGGCTCAAGCAATAGAGGCAAATAAAAGATGAAAAAGGAAAAAACACACTTTACTGAAAAATTATGTGATAATTATTTTTTCTGAAAGAAACTTAACAAAACCACACATTGAGGGCCAGTTTCATTCTCAGAAATAGTACGCCTTATACCTGCTTTGATGGCCATGTGGTCTAAGACGTCACTCTTGCACTAGACTAGACTGCCAATGATGGGGAGATTGAGGTTCAGATCCTGGTCGGGTGTACTAAGTTTTTTATTCAAAATGGTTTTCCACTCTCCCTCCACACAATTGTGGCTACACTTCCTCTAAATATAACCTTCCTGATCCCTAAAACCAATAGCGTAATCGGTACATAAGCATAAAACCTGAACGGGTAGTAAGGTGCAGTGCTAAGAAATAAATAAAATTGTACGCCTCCTGTGCAGTGCTATACTAAATACAGGCACACGTCTCTAATATGATTTTGGTAGGAAGATCAGTGAATGTTAGATATTAAAGTTACTGAAACAATTTTAATATATTCATACATCAAGTCATGTAATCTGCACCTGTCACTTTTGATATTAATACCTATAAAATAATTGGTAGTAAGAAGGGGTGATGATAATAATAATATAAAATAACACTAAAATGTTAATAAAATGTTATCAATATTGGTTGCAAAATAAATGTTTGAATTTTCTCTACTGTTCCTCTAACCAAAATCAGGGTATACCTAAATTCGAATGAAATGGGCCATTTTCACATAATGAAACTCCCATTCCATTCTGAAATAGGTAGGTGTCATCTTGTATGTTAGTATAGCCCCACACTTGAGGCATACCAAGTTTGAGTATAAAACTGGCCCAAAGACTTTAATTGATTTGTTTGTTATTACTTTTACTAATAGCTGTATTTATAATTCTTGAAATAGCCGTTTTATTTGTATGTTTAAACTTTATTTTGGTTATTTTTAGCATGAACGCATCAAAAAATATGGTAGCGATCGGAATTAAAAATAAAATGTTATCCTTACAATATTAGTTTTGTATAATTTGGACACGCTTGGATACAAACATTTACATTGGTATATAAAGTTCATACATTGTCCAATTTGTACTTTGTTTAAGCAAAAGTGCACCCTTCCCCTTAAACTAACTTGAGCTAACCTAAATTCTATTGGAGCCCCGATAATGCCAAATTTGCTAAAGTTACAGCACTTCATATTTGCAAACCAGATAAATGTTAAACTGTGTTTTGAAATTTGAATCACTCTTCAACTGTTAGAAAGATTCAAATTACCAAGACCGATATCCATCGAGTTCCAGAAATGAAGGGCAGTGTTGTCAGTCCGTGAACAATGGTCTAGCCAAGTCTTCTTTGCTTTCACAGACCGGTTATTATCCCCTCCCCCCCCTTATAGACTTGACAACGCTACAATCCGGTTTCTCCATCAACTCCATTCGGATATGTTAGAAGACTAAAACGAGTTCATTGCTAGCGAGAAAAACTTTTGGAACCTATTTATTTTGGATTGTTTCAAATAATTCCGGGAGTCACAATACCTTTTAGAATATTGAGTATTGCTTATTTTACCTAGGAATGAATCGGTACCCAAACAATGTGTCTTAAGTATCATGAAATAAGTTGAATTAAGCTGTCTAGTCATTAATATTGTAAGGCAAGAGAACATAATATTAGCAATATACATATTTTAATGATATTTTTATTCATAAGTACTTATTTATAGTCTACGAATGTGACATTACTAAGAACGAAAAATTCAGAGGACTAGAATTAGTTGATATCCTCAATGATGATCATGAGATGATGGAATATGTGATATAATTCTTCAGCAGTATTGATTGAATCATAGATAGCTGGGTCATTAAATAGTTATTAAAACTGGTTTGTTTCATTCTTTAAACACCCTGCAAACTTTGCCTGGTACTGATTCAATCATTTTGATTCTGAGTTCCAAATTACACTTAAGCCCACAAACTATTCTTAAATGTCTCCACCAATACATGGCTACGTTACTTAGTTACTTACGAGCCTTAGTGAAATGTAAATTATTTTAACTCGTGTGGAGAGCATGGTCTAAGGCGTCAACTCTCGTGTTAGACTAGACTGCCGATAACGGGGAGATCGGGGTTCGAATCCCGGCCGGGTGTACTGAAGGTGGTTTTTTTACAAAAATAGTTTACCACTCTACCTCCACGTAAATGTAGGGTTACTACAATTAAATTCAACCTTCCTCATCCCCAACTCATTAGTGTAATTAGTACATGTGCCTATAAACTGAACAGGTAGTAAGAAAGACGCGGTGCTGAAAAAAATACAAACTTAAAAGTGTGTGCATAGTTATATAATGCATACAAATATCCCCTAAAAATATTTCACTGCACAATTATATACCATAAAAATATGTCTAATGCCAGCTAAAAGATTATAAATATTTATAATGTTTGTTCAGTAACACTCTGAATTTGGCTGAAGTTGACATTAAAGATACAGTTTAGGTCACAATAAGTAGCCATCTAACAATGGAACTTTGACTAAAAAATCTGCCACTTTTTTTTGACAAATTTTTTAGGTATTTCTTATGCCAACTTTACGTTGGCCCGGGTATGAGCGCTGGCCACGCTGTGTGTTTATTTATCATCCGTACCCTCAAGGTCATGCTGGTGCATTAAAAATCTCGTAGTTTTAACATCTCTTATTCAGTTTTTTAAATAGCTGATGGCCAATATTGTGTCTCAAACGTAAGTTAAGGGAAATACAAGCCTATTTTATAGCAGACATGATCGGTTTTAGTGGCCGCATGGCCTAAGCAGCTACTCTCGCAATAAACTAGACTGTCAAAGACCGGGAGATCGGGGTTTAGGTCCCGGTTGGGTGTACTGAGTTTTTTCCCCTAAACAGTTTTCCACTCTCCTACGCAAATGCGGGTGCACTTAAATGAAACTTTTCTTATCCCAAACACATTTGTGTAATTGGTGCATAGGTTTATAACCTGAACGGGTAGTAAGACACGGTGATATAATAATAATAATAATAATAATAATAATAAAACGTGGCCTCACACCGCGCAAGAAGATCAGTCGGTTTCATCTTTGATGACAGAATTATACAATGGCGACAAATTCTCTCTCTTTCTATTGAATATAACAAATTAGAACGAATCGTCTTTACTACACTTGCAGTGTGTGTGTGCCTATTCCTCATTATTTCCTGCGCGAGTTAGGCTGATGTTAGTCTGTGACGAGCAAGGAGATACTGTTAGTCTGTGACGAGCAAGGAGATACTGTTAGTCTGTGACGAGCAAGGAGATACTGTTAGTATATTCTCACATGCACGAGCAGCTGCAGTTTTCCCGCCACACCCGTGACCTGCTTGTTGCGGTGAGAAATGGAGTAGGAGCATATTGCGAACGTGATGTTCACGATGGAATCACTTTGCAACCGACCCCAGTCACTCTTGTCAATTTTTAAGTGAGACACTCTTC
The DNA here is from genome assembly GCA_902151445.1 of Timema monikensis. Taxonomy (NCBI): domain Eukaryota; kingdom Metazoa; phylum Arthropoda; class Insecta; order Phasmatodea; family Timematidae; genus Timema; species Timema monikensis. Next base: position 35,616 of record CABFVZ010000212.1, read on the forward strand.
TTTTGACCGTTTGGGCAAGCTGCCCGCAGCTTACACTAATTTTTAGGAAGGACTGGCTAGAAGAAAGGCTGAAAATGGTAGGCTACTGTTGTTGACTTACCATAAAATTAAAAACGAGGAGTAAACAAATGATTTCTTAATATAATTTAGTAAAATGCAATATATAAACCGTTCATTGCTGGGAGAAAGTATACAAGCGGCTTTCCCTCGATTACCAGTTGGCCTAACTAACGTTGCCACTTTTACTATAATATATATCTAATGTTTGAACCTTCCAAAACAAAACCACTATTATCATTGTTCGTGACTTTTTAAATGGACACTCGAGGATAACAACGTTTAGTTACGTGAACAAGTTGATACCCGTTTTGGTGGCCGCATGGTCTAGGGCGCTACCACACAATAGACTAGACTGCCGAAGACTGGGAGATCGGGGCTTTATCCCGGTTGGGCCTACTGAGGGTGGTTTTTCCTATATATTTTTCCATTCTTCCTCCTCCCAAATGCGGGAACACTTCCTCTAAATTCAACCTTCCCAATACCCAACACATTAGTATAATTGGTACATAGGCGTATAACCCGAGCGGGTAGTAAGACGCGGCGCTAAAAAATCAGTTGATCGTGATCCTAGAATAAAACTACCTTTGAAATGTTCCTCCCCCCTCCCCTTTATGTCCTGTTTGATGAATCATACATAGGCTCTGCTCTGCATACCTCACATGGGAATGTGTTTTCGCTGATACTTTGTCAATGAGTGTGCTACCTTTTTTAAACGTACGGCAAATTTGACCGGGAAAGATGAACAATAATGGCCTGCGTGTGTATACTCTTAGCCGTGCTGTAGGAAGAGCGTTGCCCAAGGTACACCCATGGTATCAGGCGGGAATCGAACCCGGGACCCTTAGCTTCGTATCTAGGTGCACTGACCACCGGCCGGAAAATGTTTTACTGGGAGATGAGAACACATCACAGATACAGATTTTGCTTATTCTGGATACACGCCACGGAACTGGAATCGACAAATTCTACTTAACACCAATTTTGATAGTTTCCTTGTAGGGTTAGTCTAACTATTAATAAAGGCGATAAGAGCCTTCTCTTCCCACCCCTAATTGTTTCTTCTCCACCTGCGACAATCAATGCAACACAATATTGATGAACTTGATCAACTTGTAGCGCTGCTGGCAGCTGCCGGCAATAATTAACAAGTGCTCGTTTCTCTGGAATCTGCGTTCAACAGTTTATTGATTGGACCGGCAGGCGACCATCTGTCTGACACAGGCAACCAAAATGTGAGGAGCTGCGTCACTTCAACAAGTGCAAATATTATACTTGACCAAAAATAAATAACCAAAAGCCCATTATGTGTCAGTTTTACATTTATAGATCTCAACTGCAGCCCTTAGCAATTTTTAGATTTTAAAATGTAACTTACTCAAGGTATTTATAATCTTGTTCTAGTTTTAATCCCAAGTTAAGAATTATACCATCGGGATATTTTTGAAATTTTACATTTTTTGGACCCGCTTCTGTGGCGTAGTTGGCTAACGCGCTTGTGTTGAGCTCGACTGCTGAGGACGGGGAGATCGAGGTTTGAATCTCGGTCGGGTGAATTGGGGGGGGGTTTCCTAAATGGTTTTCCACTCTCCCTCCACGCAAATGCGGGTTCACTTCCTCTAATTCAACCTTCTCAATTCCTAATCCATTAGCGTAATTAGTACTTAAAGCGTATAACCTGAACGGGTAGTAAGACGCGGTGCTAAATATTATATTACTATACATTTTTTGGCAACTATTCCGTGTATGTATAAGACTTAAAAAATTTAATATGAAAATATGTTGTGTATAACTCCGGCAATAATTGTATAAGCAAAGGTTCTTAAAACGGGTTTTAGGTCGTTCCCCTTGGTCGTAACTTAAAGTCTAGTTTTGCCCATTTTCCCCTGATAGCTGCTCGCGTACGTACTCCAATTTGAGAACCACTGGTCTAATGGAATGGCTCCATGTGTTAAATATATAAATACATCGAAACTGTTGTTTTGGCTCCTCAAAAATAATACCCCAAACAAACTTTCGATGATGTTATTTTCTATTTTAGTTTGTAACTTGCTCTTTGCAAACACGAAACTACAAGTTACTAATTACTTTAAATAAAATTACCTAAGAGAATCGTCCAATTCAAGGGTCGGGATCTGGAATTTAATAAAACTAATCTATATACACATTGGCACATCCGAAGGCATAGATGGGGGGAGGGGGGGCAAGCGTGGCATTCAACCCCGCCACCAGCCGCAAATAATTTTATCAACAACTTAAATGGCATGAGGTTGAAATAAAATATAGAGCACTGAAGCAGATGTATCAAATGATTAGGCTGTACTTATCACACACATCAAAAGTGCCCCTAACAAATTGGGGAAAAAATACAAAAGTAATAGCTTTGAAACATTGAATGCAATGCCAATCTTATATACCACTGAAAAAAATCCCCAAAATAGCTTATGAGGGCATCTAATCCTCGTCAATTTTCTTGGGCTCCAGCATTTAAGGGACTGAGTCCCACTAAATGTAATGCTGGCTACAGCCTTGATTGACTTCATCCTCCAAAGTAAATTTCTGAATGTGCTGCACAAATACTAATTATGTAGGAACCCGTCTGTAATCAAACAATTGACTATATACATTTCCTTAAAATGATGTTGAATTGGGAATATTGACAAAGAGTGACTTTATTTATTTTCTAACCACCAATGTTTTTTGTTAAATGATTTAATAATCACTATGCATATTAACAAATAATTCTGAATGATATGGACGAGTAAGCTTGTTTAGAGGGAGTGTTCCCGCATTGAGTTAAGGCGATGGTAAAACCACAGTGTACATTTACGTGCGGGAAACCAAACCGCTTCATGGGCCCGGTTGAGATTCGAACCTTGACCTCCCCGTCACTGGAAATCCAATATATTGTGAGACTGACTTCTTAGATTGTGTGACCACCTCTTTGGGTGTTAGCACAACGTGACAACCGCAGAATACATTCCTTGGTGTATGTAAGTATATCGGCCGTGGATTGCAACAAGAAGGCAGGTAATGTAATGTAAAAGTTTCTAAAACTAGTTTCATATATTCATAAGACAAATCACATGATTTTCAGCCGAGATCGTTGACTCACAGTATCTATTCAAATAATAATAATAATAATAATAATAATAATAGATTTGTTTCTATTTAGCATCACATTACACCCCACCCCGTCCCCCTAAATAAACTTTTTTTGCAGCAATTCTAATATAGGGCAGTTTTGGATTGTCAGCAAAGGTTAACCCGCATCGATAGGCACGCAGAATAAATGCCAAAATCGTATAATCTGGTTTGCCTGTGACAGAAATGTCGGATTTGAATCCCGGATGTTAATACTTTAGCAGTTTTTTTCCTAAATGGCGTTTCCTCCTTCCACGAAAATGCGGATACATTTCTTCAACAGTCTATCTTAATCTTTACCACATTTTTAATAATTGTGTATAGTGCGCACGGGAAGTAAGACGCGGTGGAAATAATCGAATTATAAACTGAAAAGGTTACCAACTGTCTGACTCTCGTGAAACTCGTGACCTCTGAGAATGTTCGCACGGGTGTTGAGCGTTCAGCTAGCGAGGAGTGTTTACTCGCTCTCGAGGCTTATTATAGCTCGCGGGACTGTGTTCTCCAGCCAAAAACATTTCACCAGGAGTGAACCACAAAACCTAGCGGGTGCGAGGAAGCAGAAATCCTTTCCAAGTTTGCAACATTGCAGCAGAGTCTAATTTGGTGCGGTGGCGGTAGATTCGAGACCATCCTGTTTCTTTCAAGGGGTGGAGTTGCACGGATATTTGAAAAACACGAATAATACAATTTAATAGAGTAAGTTCAACCTCCCATCATAGTTTATCTAAAGGGGGAGGGGAGGAATGTAATGTTTGCCAGGCAGTCAACGGTGACTTTTTGGAACTTCGCAATTTGTTTGGAAGTCTAGTTCACACAGACCTGAAAAATTAAAATAACTCCCTGGATGGACAAACCGATAAGCCAGCCACGAAAGATAGGGAGTATACATATAATACATTCACGACCTTAGTTTACTTGGGCGACATCTAAAAAATTACTAGAAATAATCCCCGATATATCCCTACGCCAACAGCTGACATCTGTCACTTTGGGTAACTGTAATGAAAACGTATGGTAATGTATGAATTTGATAGTTAACATCAGTAATTTAGGCCAATATTATTTATATATTTATTTGAGGTCGGGCACAAAGCTTATTTATTGTTTTATTCCACTTACAAAAATTAATATTCACAGCACTTTCACAAAAAGGTCTAACAAACATAACTTCAAAATGGCGACCGACGAATTTAAACTATTTGATTGTACGTGGCGGAAACAAGTTCTTTACAGTGGTGCACCCACGCAGTGGATAAAAATATTTAATTCAGTTAAATATTTCAAAATACGATAAAGTAATCATATTAGCACCGCGTCTTACTACCCGTTCGGTTAATACGCACTTACGCTAATGTGTGATGGTAGGGTGATTGTGAGATGGAATGGAGGACCTACAGTTTAACTTGGAATCCGAACCACGGTGGAGGCCTGGCATTCCCCACATTCACAAGATGTCTTGTCAGAGGTGAAGGAAGGGTTTGGTAATCAGATAAATCTGTGCCGGGACCGAGGATTGAACCCCGGACTCCAGCACAGAAGTCCGACACCCTACTCTTAGACCGCCAGGTCACCGCAAGTTAGAGTAAAACAAATCCATATATTTAAGGGGGCCATACATTTATTACGTAACACACTTGAGGGGGAGAGGGGTTTGTCGTAACTTAGCGCTNTAACGTAACAAAGTTTTAGTTTATAAAACAAATTATAAAATTATTTTAAAGTATGTTGAATTTATCAAATTAAATTAAATTAAATAGGTAGGCTACTAAAAAGTGTTTAAGTTTTTAATTAGTAGTTCATTTATTTACATGAGTACCAAACTTTTTCATATTAAGTTCCAAAGATGCGGTCAATCATATGACACTGTCACGTCCTTTTATGTTGATGCGTATCAATAAAACTACGATCGACAGGTTGCAGGCCGCATTTTACCGCTGTTTGGTGTTCAGTGACCAAATACATAATAAATACAAATAAAACTGTTTGACTAGAAATTGCATCCTTTATTCAAAGTCCTATTTATATTAAACTTATAAGATCCGATGTGAAAATAACTAGTTTACTTAAAACAAAATTTGTAAATAACATGAGTAAAAAATATTTTTTTTATAGTTGACACTGGTAGATTTACGTAACTTAAGAGGGGAAGGGGGTTGCCAAATCATTAAGGAGCGCGGCATGGGGGGAGGGGGACAAAAAAGGCCTAATATTTGATAAGATAAGACTACACCATTTTAATACTGTAATTAGTGGAACCGCTTCAAGACAGCAACAAACGTAACCGCTTCAAGAAGTAACTAACGGAACCGCTTCAAGACAGCAACAAACGTAACCGCTTCAAGAAGTAACTACGGAACCGCTTCAAGACAGCAACAAACGTAACCACTTCAAGAAGTAACTAACGGAACCGCTTCAAGACAGCAACAAACGCAACCGCTTCAAGACAGCAACAAACGTAACCGCTTCAAGACAGCAACTAGCGGAACCACTTCAAGACCGCACCTGGTGAGACTACTTCAAGACCTTAACTGGCGTAACCACTTCACGATTTCAATTAGCGGAACCACTTCAATACGGAGATTACCGGTACTTCAAGACCGTAATCATAGGACCCATCTCATTTGTAGTTTTTCTGCTTCTATCTATTTAACGCCCACACTAGTCCTACTTCACTTCATAAAGAATTCTGGAACAAACACTTTTCAAAAGAATAATCTTTTGTCTGTCTATGTTACAACATTGGTGATAGATCGTTGTATACTTTCAGAAATTACATACTACTGTAAACATAGCACTTCGAGATTTAAACCTCTTCGGTCCAAAGCGAGCCTAACGCCCTTGGGCTTAGACCGTGTGACACTAGCGCAGGGCACTAAAAAAAATATTTGTCATCAAGAAATGTGATCATTAAATTATGATTATTATTTTACTCTTTAAGTGTGTTATTTTACTATTCCTATGTTTGGATTGTAAAACTTTGCTGATTTTGTAATCTTTGGCTAGAAAGGGGGGAGGAGAGAAATTGCGTCTAGCTCCCCTTTTGGAGGACTGAACGCTTCTAATTACACTAATTAGTTTGGTATGAGGAGAGTAAAATTATTAGGAGAAGTAACAGCATTTTCGTAGATGGATGGTTGATAAACTCTTGGGAAAAAAACCCTCAGAACATCCATCCGGGATTCGAACCTCATCGCTACCGGCAAACTAGACTTAGCTTTAAATTTTGTCCGAGTGCTCACCGCGCGAGTAAAACTGAATGTTTCAACAAAGGTTGAAAGCCTTGCTCGTCTTTATTTTCCCCCTTTAACCACTGTACAACGTCATGGGTAGGTCTAAGCTTGTTTGTAAGTTCATCGTCACGCGTTACACCAAACATATAATGACGTAAGTTGGCGCATTCGTGTGAGCGAGGGGGTTCAAAACCTCCCCCTCTCGATGTTTACAGGAATTTATGACTCCGTCTAAAGAAGCTTATTGGAAAAGGATTTTTGAGTTGAAAAACAACGCATGTCTTGGGATGAGACTTCTATTGTTGAGTTGGCGCGACGCTGCTAGAGGCTCTTGGTATGTCTTTTATGAACCAACTGATTTAAGTTATTGTACATCTTACAAGCTAATTTAATTCTATAAAACACCCAATTCTCCCGGCCGTCAATTCATCAATGTCAAAGGAGAAGCCCCAATTTCATAAAGGAAAAATTTTCTTGGGCTGGCTGGGAATAGATACAGGGAAGCCTTTAATTCATTAGACAGACGTGACGCAAAACCTCCTGGCCAAAGGCGTCTGACAGGATGCAGGTCCTCCCATTTCTCGTAGACTGCGTAATGACTAATATTACATTCAAGAAAATTTTGATACATTTACTGAACACATTATGCAAGGTAAACCCGTTGTTTTGTAGGCTTTCGTGGCATAACCTTGGGTCGCATTGTTATAAGTTATAACTGTTTTAGACTTTTGGATAGCATCGCAACAGCCATTTTCTTGGACTGATCCAATTGAAAATGGCGGTTGCAATGGCGGCTGAAACTTTGTAAATACAGTAGCCCCATGGCTTCTTTGGTGCTGACTGACAGCTCACAGCTGACTTCTTACAGTCAACATTTACTTCTGACAGTCAACATTTAGCTATATACCTAAATTTTGACCTTCAGAAGTGACAGCCGCTACCTAAATTTTGACCTTCAGAAGTGACAGCTGCTAAACACATGTTTTTGCAGATCATATGGTTCGGCGTAGGGATACATAATTTGGTCTGGTAATTTTTCAAAGCTGTCAACTTTCAGCTGTGAGCTGTCAGTCAACACCAAAGAAGTCATGGGGCTACTGTAGTTATAATGACGCAGCTCAAGCCCAGAAAATATTTTACGTAATGTTTGCTACGCTATGGTACGTTAAGTTACGTTACGTTACTAGAATCGAAAATAACCTTTAATCTGAATAGTGGGACAATACAAAAAAATATATAACCTCTAAATGAACTAAGCCATGAACGCATTGATATGATCACTTACTACAATAACATACACTATTAGCTTTCTGATAATATCCAAACGGTTTTCAGCTTCTAACTCCTAGTTTATAAAGGATTTCCCACGTAATCTCAATGCAAATGCGGTTACACTTATAGATTATACCGTCTTCATCCCTGCGACATTAGTATAAATATGCATAAAGGCTAGACGGGTAGTAAGACGTGGAACACCAACTAAAAAGGGTTCTAAATCTTAGGATGACAATTATAATTATTCTCGACTTAATTAACTATGTTTCTTAAATTAAATTAAAATTAACTTTAAATAAATGGTATGATGCACCGCACAGACTTTCTCTCGCTTTTATCTTGAAATTTACATTTACTAAAAACTCGTAGGATTTGTGAAACGAAATAATAGGTCTATGCATTATTGTTGAAACATTACACCAAATATCATAAATGAATAATAGACACTGTTACTTACTTACTCTATGGAATTAGGAATTAGAAACACTGTTACAAAAAAATGGAGACAAGAAAAATATATTTGTTCACCAAAGAGCATAAGAATCAAATTCATTTTCAAATACCTGAATTAAAAAGTAAATATATTTACTTGTAGCTCAGAAACTATTGGTTATATAAAAATATATTTCAAATAAAAGATGTTACAGCTTTACAAGTTATTTCGTATCTCAAATATTTGCGGAGAAATGGTGGAAATGGGAAAATTTATCCCACATTAATAGAAGTACCCTCAAAGTCATTTTCAGAAGAAAATAATGATTTCCATCTTGTTTATAATGATAAACAATGTCTAGATATAAAATTTAATCAAAATCGTTAAAGCAAATTTTATCTTTTTGCCCAACTAAACTACCCTTAATTTTAGGGTTTGATATTTAATTCAAACAATCCCTCGGGGGGACCTTATGAAAACCCCACATAACAATTTTTAGCTTAATCTGTAAAATAGTTTCGGCTTTAGCCCGAGGTACAGACAGAAAGAAGCTATTGCGAAAACCACTTTTTTAGTTTCAGGGGGTCGGTCATAAAACGTCGACATTTATCAAAATCTTGAGTTAGATTAAGGTGTCGAGAGAAAATAAAACTCTACACTGTGCAGACCGTTCGTTGTCTTCAAGAATAGTTGCAGCCTTACCCTAGATGTAGTCCGTTCTGGCACTGTGGACTCGTTCGGGGACTCAAAAGTTCTTCTCCTTTCACCTTCTCTCGTGGTTGGAACCACCGCACTCCCCCTTAACTCGTGCACCGTTATCGATTCGTCGCAACAACCCACCCCCCATCTCCACCCTTACACCCCTTTTTCCGTTGTGGATGCTGCTGCACCAAAGAGACACATCTTGAAGTGGAACCATATCAACAAAACACGCTCTACTGCGGGGTATTCACTGTAGTTCAGTCACCTTTGATTCCCGACATGGCCTGATAATTAGAGATAGGGTAAATTCGCTTTTGCGAAAAACAATAAAAGGGTCGAAAATAGGGTATTTATAAGTTTTCTTTGCGTTTCATGGCATTTGAAAGTTTATAAAGTGATTTTTATTTCGCGAATTAACGTGAAAAACGTGATTTTGAGAGTATTCTAGCTTAATAATTATATTTAGCGAAATAGACGCGAATTTCCTGAAAATTCTGTGAATTTAAATAAAATGCTGAGAATTTCTATAAAACGATGTTTTTCAGTGGAAAAAAGTGATTAAAAAATCATTGAGAGTTTTACTCGCCTGTGTGCTTCAGCTCGGGTTATATTTGCATCCTGTGCCTTCCACAGCCCATCCGGCTAATCGCCACATTCCGTTAGTCTTTGCTTAGCAACCAGCC
>CABFVZ010000212.1:45221-129115 GCA_902151445.1 Timema monikensis
GAAAGCCCAACCTCTGTCTTGACGCGACAGCACTTTCTCTGGAAAGACATTTTTACCTATTTTGCTACAAAATGCTAAATTATTCCACAAAACGCTAAATTTCCAATAATTAATGCTAAAAAAACTGAAAATTAATGCTATTTTACCCTATCTCTACTGATAATGTATCATGGTGAAATAATACTTCTTTCATGGAAAACACAAGAAATTTGGTGTAAGACACTGTCTGTGTCCATACTAGAGTTTCAGTAGGATTTCGGTGGGGAAAAAAATAAATTAAAACTACAAATATATCTGTATATATGTTTGCTGTTGACATTGATAACTTTTTACTATATGGTTAGTGTTATCCATTAAAAGTGACGGCCGCAGATCATATGAATTGACTTAATACGGTGAAAGCCTATAGTAAATTTTATATCTCTGATAAGATCCTTCCTATTAAAATTGGAGTGTAGTTTGTAAGTCGTTTGTAGATTATCAGTTGATTCGAAAAGTACACGTAAAATACCCATAATGAACATATTAGCGACTTAAAAACTATATAATAGAACATGATGAAATTATCTAGTATTTCATTGTTTAACATCTACATTTTGCCCGTCCTAAGAGTGGAACTATCAACATTGTAAACCCTACTTTTCCATGGTCGGAGATGAATCAAACACGTTGCCCCTTGACTCGTTTGTACTTCAAATGGTGTCTTAACAACTCATGATAGACTTGATTCGAATTCCGATGAGGTTCTTTAACTAATACTAAAAGGGCACATATTATTCCGAGTTTCTAAAATTACATTTCTAGATCCTAGTGTGGGGGTTTGAAAGAAGTGAACTGTTTTAAGGAAATACTAGAGAAAGAAATTATTTTGAGGGTAGGGAGAAGAGGGGTGTAGGGGTTTGTTAATGAACTGAAAAGCAAATCCAAACATAAATTGTTTCACCGTAATTGACGAAAAAATCCTCTTCATACAAATTTTGCTACGGCCTAAACTGACTTCCACCTTGTCTAATTCAAAGGAAATACTTGAGATTACTTGGTTATTTTTGTTTTAAAACTGTTATCAACAAACCTTAACCATGTTTCTTAGTTCTTCTCTTGATGCGCTTTGCGATAATCTGTACTTTTACATTTCAATGTTCCTGAAGTTGTGTTTTTGTCTAAAATATTTATCTTAAATCCATGATTGATGCATCTTATTCATAGTTTTCTAGTTCTTAACTAGATCAGCCATTTTCTAGATATTTGCGGTCCCTGTGTTTATTACCGCCGTATTAGACATACTTTTTTGACAGACAGTTTGTCAATGTTGGCCATTCTACAATTATGTTTGTATTAGCTTTTAAAATTGTGAATTCGGTACAATCTTAAGTATAGTTAGATTATTGTAACCTCGCCCTTTTGTGTTAGTTGAAAACTACAAAAAATGTAATTTAGTATTCATCTGCCGGCAAGTATACTCCGACATTTTGGCAAGTAAAGTCGCATGTCATCACTTTTTAAACTGGCAAACCTTACTTGCCAGACAAATGAACATGGAACTCTTTTAGTAATTTCTCATAGTTGGTGAAAAGGACTATATACAGCTGTTCCACAGAACGGCTGGTACTGGTTTATGACTTTATGTAGTATATAATGGAGTTTAAAGAGGTAGAGGCGATGTGCACCAGTACTGGTGGCGCGACTCGTGATGATTTCTTAAGTTCTTGCAGGGAAAATCTGAGCGGCATCAAGGTTACCGCGATCTACTTAAAAATCCTAAAACATAACTCAGTTTCTCGTAAACTATCTGGATAATCACAGTAGTTTTTCAGTATTTGTTATAAAAACCTTAAAATACATGAAGATATTATTAATATTTCTATATTCCTATGGGTTTGTTTTGAAAAAAAAAGTTTTATAATGAGGTTTTTAGTAAAAGTTTTTTTCCTAATTGAGATAGATGGGTGGTATGAGTGTACGGAATGATAATCATAAACTGCATTTTATTTTGATATAAGATTCATTCCTCTAACACCAATACCTTTCACAGTTTGATGTGTTTAGTTACGAGCTCTTCACTCGCGCTAGGTTTTCAATAAACTGAAGATTGTCGTCGGATAGACCGACCCGTCATTCCGTTCGGTCACTGAATGACGATTGTCCTTGAAGGGAGGCTGGACATTATAATTGTGATTTAATAATGGAAGTGATAAAGAGTTGGTTTGTGTAGTATAACGCACTACATCCCTTTCAACTTTTTAGTTTTTTTTAATTGTGAATATTTTTAATGTGCATTTTCTGAACACACTTTTATCAGCAGAAAAGACTCAACCGGTTTGCACACAGACAAAGGTGTCAAGCTCATCTAGTCTGGTTTAGGGATGTCTAAGTACGAATCTCGGAAGAGTGTTAGTTTTATCCAAATTCTATTCCAATATCCCTCCACGCAATAGCGGGTACACTTTCTCCAAAATTCTACCTACTCTCACTCAAAGCGTAAATATAGTGCTTTTTACCTGGACGGTTAGTAAGACGCGATGTAAGAGGTAAGGAAAAGTCTCGTCTTGTAAATTTTGTCGGTGACGGGGAGTTGAAATTCCAACTTCCCACATTGTTTCCCACTCTCCTTCCATGCCAATGCGTGTACATTTCATCTCAATTATCCCTAATCCCTATCCTCTTAGTGTAAATATTTTCATAGCTTATTTGGGTAATAAACGAGAAGGATATATTAAAAAAACTAAGCTTGGTTGGAAGGCTTACTACTAAATCACGTAATTGCTTGTATCGTAACTCATGTACATCGCCTCATTGGGGCTGAACTGAGTCTTCCTGCTGATACCAGTGAGACGTGTCCACAAGGTATACGGATCTCGCCAACATACACGGTATATTTGTCGCTGAACCAGTTATCAAATTACTTTTTTCCCCTCTTAGTTAAGACTAGGTAAGTGCTTTGTAATTTGGTATGTTTTAGCCTGATTATTTTCATAATTCCAACCGGGCGTTTCCTTATAGAGCATGTTATAGTTCGGTTTAATGATACCTTGCCTGGCTAACTTTTTAGACCCACATACTCTGTCCATACTTATCCAGACAATTTTTGTAGTTTGCGTGCGAAGATCAATTATCTACTATCAGAAACTTTAAACTAATCTATCTATAGGACGAATTTTTAAATAGCTACAACGGAATTCGCTTAGAGTTGAAACTAGGAAATAACACTGAAAAAAACCGCCTCATGCGCATACCATTATTTTATGCTAGGGCCATATGTCTCAACCACAAATTGTTGGTTGACCACAGTTAAAGGATAAATATTGTAATTTGACAACAATATATGAACTAAAGTTGTAGAGTATTTTTAAAGATTTATTTTAGAACAAAATTGTGTTAATCAAAAGAGAGAGAAAATTATTTCCCATAAAAAAAAGTTTAAAATCACTCAAAACTCACTTAAAAACCCCACACTTATGATATGACACATTTCAGAATTTTATTTACCGCACCAACATTTTCTGGAATGTTCTAATATCCAAAACCTTATAAATATTGCTTAAATCCTTCGAAATTTTTTTGGCAACGGCTTTCAGCTTTTGAATGTTTTCAATCTATATCATTTAGCTAAAAATGAGCACCCATGATAGATAGGTAGTTTTTAGCCATTATTAAAAATAAAATTTAGCCTGTTATTTAAAATTGGTTCCTATTAACAAATTATGAAACAAAATTGTAGTTTATATAACTTTTTTCCTTTGATCTGCAATTGAAACCAATTTGGCTCAACCCTAGTGAAAGCGTGAAAGCCAAAAGAAACACACTATTCTGAGAAATAAACAAATACTCGCCTCGGTGGGCTCCCGGACTAAACGTTAAGTTCGTTGGTGACAGATGTTAGGACTTGTATTTCAGCTTGGTGTAGCCTGTGAGTAGTTTTATATAAGTAGTTTCCCCACTCTCCACTCATATTATCTGTCTGGGTTACACTAATGAATAAGTCAAGGGGAAAAAACTTTTTTGGGATATTCTCCTTATTCGGGGGGGCTCTCTCTATTTGGGGTGAAATGCAATCATTCTGTGGAGGAGTTTTATTTATTTATTTAGCACCGCGTCTTACTACCCGTTCGGTTTATACGCACTTACGCTAATATGTAATGGTAGGGTGATTGTGAGATGAAATGGAGGCCCCACAGCTTAACGTGGAATCCGAACCACGGTGGTGGCCTGGCATTCCCCACATTCGCAAGTTGTGATTAATACACGTCTTGTCAGAGGTAAAGGAAGGGTTTGGTAATCAAATAAATCTGTGCCGGGAGCGGGGATTGAACCCCTGACCCCAGGACAGAAGTCTGACACCTTACCCCTAGACCATCAGGTCACCTTCTGTAATAGATGCTTGTTGATAAGTAAGCAATCTTGTAGGATCTATTGCGTGATCATGTTATAATGGTACCAATCATTAGTTGAAGATTTGTAAACGCCAAATACTTGAGCATAGTTGGTCATAGTTGGATTCACACTAAGAGGACTGTGCGCCGGCTGTGTCGTGGTGCAGACAATCTCGAACAGGTCATTTACATATGAGTAATCTTGTAAGACCGTTGTTGGATTCACACTGAGAGGGCTGTGCACCGTCTTGGATTGCTTCAAAAGTGTTCTTCCAAGGTCACGGTCCAACACGGTTGGCGCACAGCCCTGTCAGTGTGAATTGAAATCCGGGCGCCCTATGGTCGACAATGTGTTGCACGGTACTTGGAATTTGAGATTGTATGAGAATGTATTCTAAAAACTTTTGATAATTTTGGTACAAAAATATAATTTGCAGCATAAAGAATACGATACTAATCTCATTAAAAAATTATTTGGAAGGAAATAGCGGAAAAACTCAAGTCAAAAGTATATTCGATGACCAAAACAGACAAAGCATGGTAACCCCACGACACAGCCGGCGCACAGACCTCTTAATAGTGAATCAAACTTTACAGTATCGTTAACTAAACTGGAGATATGGCGTTGACCTCGTCGTAAACTGGCGTAACCGACCTAGGTACTGCGAGCGCCGATTCACTTGGATCGTAAAAAATCGATACTTATTCAATCGCAAAAACTCGTTTATTGTATCAATACAGAAGAAGCTAAAACTCCCAAAATAGTACATTTTATTAGTATGCCATTTTTTTTTACATTTTAAACTAATTGATAATATCAACACACCGCCTTCGTTAGTCGCAGAGTTCGTAAACTCACGGCCCGCTAGACGGACCGGCCCGCTTGTATGCAGCAATTTTATATTACTATCCGGTCTGTGCGCGCGCGTACACACATACACACATACACACACAGAGCTTAATTGCAATATTGTAAATACAAAAAAAAATTAGAACTCTTTTAAACTGCTTAATTTGGTTATCACTTTAATAACTTGACATTGGAAATTTTTATCTACACAATTTAATAAATACGGCTTCTAGTATTTCGCTAGCCCTCATAAACATATGTGAAAATATGAGTTGTTAAATATTATATATAAGTATATATATGTATATATAATTTCAAATAACATTAAATAGCTAGTTAAGACCAACATCGATGGGCACGCAGATTAAACGTCAGGCTCTTATGGTCTAGTTTGCTGGTGTCAGGGAGGTTAAGGGTATGATTTCCAACAGCTTGTATAGAGGATGTTTTTTTTAAATAAAGCTACACGCATTTCATTTACTCAAATGCGGTTAAATTTCTTCCAAATTATATCTTCCTTATCTCTTATCTGCAGGTGTGATTAAAATATGCAAAGCACGGACGGGTAGTAAGACGTACTACAAAATCAAAAGCATAAAACATAATTAAGCAAACATGTCTCGTTAGGTTGCTGCCCGCAACACGCCCCGAGTTTGTATATCTGGCCTTTCAGGTAGCTTAAGTTTGAGACCACTGGTCAAAGGTGTGTGACTCTTCCACTAGACTGGATTGCTGATGAGTGGGAGTTAAGGGCTCGAATCACAGTCTGGTGTATTTGATTGTTTTTTTTCTAAATAGTGGCCCACTCTCCCTCAACGCATATGCCGCTGAGATATCCTACTTTCCTCATCCCTACCCTATTATAAATTAGTGAATTGCCTGAACGAGTAGCAGCACTTGGTGCACAATAAAATTTCACCACACGACTTTACAATTTAACTCTGGAACACCTGCCTCGGTGGCGTAGTTGGCTAACGCGCTTGTCGTGTTGGGCTCGACTGCTGAGGACGGGGAGATCGAGGTTCGAATCTCGGTCGGGTGAACTAGGAGTGGTTTTTCCTAAATGGTTTTCCACTCTACCTCCACGCAAATGCGGGTTCACTTCCTCTAATTAAACCTTCCCAATTCCTAATCCATTAGTGTAATTAGTACTTAAAGCGTATAACCAGAACGGGTAGTAAGACGCGGTGCTAAATATTATTATTAACTCTGGAACAAACACAAAATACAGGCTCCCGCCCGTTAATTTGTCGCCGTGAAAGGGGAAGCTGCAATTTCACCAGTGATATCGGAGAGCATCGAAGGCTCATATCAAAAGCGCACAGGTAAAAACAACTGCACAACGTGGCAACATAACAAACATCGTGTGCGCACAGTGATGGCAGGAATGAGCTATCACGGTTAATGTAGTTCTCCTAAATATAATCGGTAAACGATAATGGGAGCTTTTCATTATTCTAAACTGGGTTAGGTTAGCCCGATGTCAACAACCAGTGTTGCCATTTATGGGGCTCTCACTACAAACAATGGTGCACTTTTGATGCACCTAGCTTGTGCGCTTCTGGTATGCTCCAAAGCAAGACACATTCGTTCTGTGCGCTTTCAATACGTAGCCCAGTGATACAGTTCCCTTGCCGGGAATCTAATCCGGGATCCTTGACTCGGTGGAGAGACGCGCCACCGACTGAGATGAGGCGTTGGATGGAGAGTCTCTTGACCCGGCCAATGGGACGTGATCAGGATACTAACAAACCAAGTTGGCTAAATTGATCATGCACGCCATGTGCTTGGGTTGGTCGTCGTCTTCTTGTACTGACGAAGAAAGCTGTCCCAGTTTAATCCGCCCCTATGTTTAGCAATGTAACGTGCATTTTGGGAGAACACTGCCCAGAAACCAACTTAACACACCTTCATTACATTATTCTATTGTGCCGGAAAGCCAAAGGCGTCTTAGTGTATTAGTTTTTTTTAGCACCGCGTCAAACTACCCCTCCGGGTTGTATGCATATGCAGTGCTGTAGTCGTACAACCGGAACGGTTAGTTAGGGCCCTTTTTTTTATAGGAGTTTAGTGAAGCACAGCACGATGACGCGCGTTCTCTAAATACACAAGAGACATTGAGTGCTTTGATACTCTGCCGCACGTCATTTATGTCGTCGCGATCTGAAAAGTGTCACCGTAACCTAGAGATCGCCCCGTCAAAAATGGTTCAAGACGATCCAGGACACATTATATTCAATGGGGCATTTTATACAGTCGAGACTGTTGGCGAGACTGCAGGGCAGCCAACCACTACGTCACTCATGTTGGAACCTCAGTGTATCTCAGTACCAGTATTAGTGTACGTATATAACAGATAGTGAGTTTACTATTTGTGGTTGGCTGTTTATTGTCTACCGCTTTATTTGTTCCTGAAAGGGCAACAGTATGCGGAAGATAACGCACGGATATATCACAAGTGGTCGAATAGAAGAGACTGCTAGCCCTGGGCTACAGACAAATAAATAACAGATACGTAACGTACGTAGTCTTACGGGTGATTTGTTGCGCCCCTCGAGTCAGGTATAACTTAAAATATCCACTGATAACAGCTCTTCCAAGTGAGAATTCTTCAAAACAACTCACTTTCAAAATGTTCCTCATGAGAAAAACAATCTAAGAGCTGCAGTCTCTCCGAGTACAAAGTCCAGGTAACTGGAATCACTTACCCAGCCTCACTCCCTTTTCATTGACCAACACTTTTCAAATTTCAAACAATTGAGTGTTGGACCCAAATATACAATGACAGTGCTTCAGTGTTTACACGTAAGTGACACGCGGTCTTGGAAATGCACTTGTATATAAATTATTAAATATTTTGTGACACGCTTCTGCAGTCACAATTCCTTAGGATTCCCTTCTTCGTTAGACAGGACTGCAAATAACTGGGATATCAGTGTTCGAATCCCGATGGAGTGTACTGATAGTGTTTTTTCCTAATATGCTTATAATTCTCCTTCAACGCAAATACGGGCACATTTCCCCAAAATTTTACCTTCCTCATTCCTTATCCTTTGGAGTAAATACGCGGATAGCTGTAATAAAAAGTAAGACACGACGCAAAATAATACATCAGTAATTAAAATTAAATACTTATGTTATAAAGGTTGCATTTATTTTTACATTTTGCTGTCAAATTATTACAAACAAAATATATAAGTAATATGCTACTTTATTAACTAAAACCCGCCTCGGTGGCGTAATTGGCTAACGCGCTTGTCGTGTTGAGCTCGACTGCTGAGGACGGGCAGATCGAGGTTCGAATCTAGGTCTGGTGAACTGGGAGTGGTTTTTCCTAAATGGTTTTCCACTCTCCCTCCACGCAAATGTGGGTTCACTTTCTCTAATTCAACCTTACCAATTCCTAATCCATTAGCGTAATTAGTACTTAAAGCGTATAACCCGAACGGGTAGTAAGACGCTGTGCTATAAATATTATTATTATTATTAACTAAAAAAAAGTTAAAAGCATGGAGAATACAATGAAAAGAGTACAGTATATACTGTATTTGGTATCGGTAATACCCCCTTAATTTAAACACTGGAATGATTATATTCAACATTATCTTATACTAATAACCGCCTCGGTGGCATAGTTAAATAACGCACTGGTTTAGTGCAGAGCTAGACTGCTGAGGACGGGGAGACCAAGGTTCGAATCTCGCTTGGTTGAACTGGGTGTCCTAAATGGTTTTACACTCTCCCTCCACGCAATTGCGGGTTTACGTCCTCTATATCCAACCTTCTCAAATCCTAGCCCATTAGCGTAATTAGTACTTAAGCGTATAATCCGAAAGGGTAGTAGACGCGGCACTAAGTATCAGTTTTATTATTTTATATTAATTTGCAATGAACGTTAACAAATCTGTTTTAAATCAGTTTATAATTAAATCAACTCTGAAAATGAAACTTATCTCCCTAAACGCGCATTAGGACTACACAACAAAAAGTTCAATGTATTCTCCAATTACACTTGTCCAACACCTTCTCGTGTCTGTATGGAAAATTAAATATCTATTAATTTTAGTAAAGGGGAATAAAAATGAATATTTAAAAAATGTACACTGAAAACTCTTTCGGTAAAAGATTATTTTGAGTGCACAAACGAGCACAATCGCAAGGCGCATGACAGTGCAAACCTTACCTAAGCACGACCATAGAAACATGTTTGAAAAAAAGATCATCACATTTCACCAACGAGCATAATAGACTCTTTTACAGAAACATATTAATATGAAGCATCATTATTATCCAAGTTATATCGCCTGAATTGGTTTATTTTAATTGTTATGTCGCTCCTAGATATGCGATAACAGCTATGTATTTGTAAATCTAATATATCCATTTTAATATAAGCTTTAGCTTGTGTGTTGATTTACTTTTAGTATAAACTTTTTTACTCTACCGTTACAAATGCAATGTGCCAAATGTCTTACTACAGTCCTATTTTTTATAAAAAGAGCCTTTTAGAAAGTAGTTTTTTGCTTTGAAAATCAATAACGTTATTATTTTTGTTATTGCCGTGCCTTAATATTCGTTCGAGTTAAATGCTTATATACTACTAATTACGCAATTGTGTTATAAATGAGGGAGGTTTAATTAGTATAAAAAGTACCCACATTTGGATCATATCGAGTTTTATATCTTAGGAAATTTTAGAGGGCCCTCTCATTTCCCAGCAGTAAATTTTGAAATTCCCAAGTTTCTAACTTTTATGGCTATGCGGGATGGTCCTTTTATCAAATTGTCAAATTTAAATTGTATTTCATGCATAAGAGTATATTTTCTTTGGGAAGAAGGCAATTTACTCTCATTTCCAAACCTCTCTGTCCCCCTCACCCTCCTTAGCTTCCACCATTCCAATTTGAAATTTTAAGACTTATTTGGTTATTATATATAATATTTTACGTGGCTACCAAGTGTCAACATAGCCACTTAGTAAAAAATGTTCTATTTTGGTTGTATACATTTTAAGCGCTACCATTTCCTGGGCTTCAATTTTGAAATTCCATTTGTTCAAGAGTGTAGTTCAAGAGTTGTTGAATATCTGTCATGAGAATAGCAGCATTAGATGAGAAACTTTTTAAAATAATTAACGTGAACAATGTATCCCTGTCTAGCGACTCAAACCTGTTTTATTATTAAATTACATGGCGACATTTTAAGCTTATATCTCTACAAAAAATTTATTTATATCGTTTTGTAAATATTATGAGTGGACCATCACTCCCTAATTTTCAAACCTTCATTTTGAAATGTAATAATTCAGGCCTTGATACTTTATAAGTTGGTGTTTAAACCCGCCTGACTTATGTAAATCATATAACATTTGGAGATGTAGTTTAGTTTTTTAATTTGAGACTCTCTATATCACCAGCCTCCTTAGTAATAACTTATATTTAAAAGGTATTTGTGGTTATTTGAAGTTATCCTTCTACATTCCTGACAAA
Source organism: Timema monikensis (assembly GCA_902151445.1). Classification (NCBI taxonomy): domain Eukaryota; kingdom Metazoa; phylum Arthropoda; class Insecta; order Phasmatodea; family Timematidae; genus Timema; species Timema monikensis. The sequence goes on from CABFVZ010000212.1 coordinate 55,931, forward strand.
TTTGAATTTTCCACCTTCTACTTGTACACCCCTATCGCCCCCCCCACCCCCTCCTTCCCTATTTCCTGTAGTCTCATTTTGAAATTTAAAATGTTCATACTTTATAGTTAATTTGGGTGGTCCCTATCTCTGCTTGACGAATTCCAGTTTTATACCACAAAAAATTAGTTTATCCAGTGATTTTGAAAATGTTAGCTCCCCCCTCCCTATTTCTATAACTCCCACTTCAAAATCTCAAATTTAAGACTTATTTGGTTATCTGAAGCCGTACCTTTACCAGCATGCAAAATTTGGACTTTTAACCATACTTAATCTGTTTTATAAACGCCACTTTATTTCCTGGACTCCCATTATAAACGTTAACATTTTTGGACTTTTATAGGTATTTGGAGTGATATTTTTTGCCTATATGCAGAATTTTAGTTTTATACCACACTGAGAAGAGGTTGTTTCTAATAGTTTTGTAAGTTTTTAACCAATCAACCCACTTTTCCAACCCCCTTTGAAAAATATTAACTTATAACATTCATTTGGATATCTGGAATTTTATTTCTACCTGTCTTTCAAATTCTAAATTCTAACCTCAAAAGTTGTTTTGTTTGTTTAGAATAATCAAACGAATCTAAGTTCTATACCACACAGATAAGTAGTTGAATGTATTATTTTTTGTAAATTATGAGCCCACCCCCTTCCCTTACCATTTCTTCAACTACCATTTATAAATTTCAAATACTAAGATTTATTTGGTTATTTTGAAAGGTCACTCTACCTACTTGCCAAATTTAAATATTCTATCACAGCTAAAAGACCTTCTACTTTAAACTCCACCAAACTCTAAAGCCCGGTGCATACGACACAACTTCTTGTAGAAAAATTTGTGCAAGAAACTGTACAATATCTTGGTCACATGAATTGCATACAAATTTTAGCCAGTGACTGTTCACATGGCATTTGTTATTGGTTTAATCTCCTTTATTTATAATAATTTGTTTGATAACTCTTTAGCAGACTAAGTTCTCATGTTTACAGCTCAAAAAGTTGTACAAGAAAAATGGCTGATAAGGGATGCGTTCTATTTCCTGAAATTGTACACAATAAGTTGTGCAAAGCAGATCTTGAACAAGTTTTGGTGTTCACACGACGTCAACTTCAGGTTGCAACTTTAATTATGTTCAAGAAGTTGTGTCGTGTGCACCGGTCTTAATGATGTGTAGGCACGGGGTCAGTACCTTGACAATTACTTTCCATCCCAATATGTCGTAGCTCGGCTCTTCCTCTTCTCTCCTCTTCGAAATCTATGACGTCACAAATAAGAACTAGACTGCTAGAGTAATAGGCCTAAAGTCGGACAAATGCAGACTTTCAACCACCATTAGATGGACTAGTGCACGTCTTGCATGCACGTTACGGTCACTGCCATGAATGGGATTTTTTTTATAAACCCACTGATGCTTGAATTACATTTAAATTATTACCAGGAGAGTATCTTTGTAAATATTAAATAAAATAATTACAAATTTTCAATCAAAGGCATGCGGTGCTTGCCCTGACGCGACGCTACTGACACACGAAAGGAACATTACAATAAGCTTATTTATTTATAGTATTTATTCGAAAATATCAAAAGTATGTTGGCAGAAAAATACTTTTTATTCAATTACTTTAAACGTGTGTTCGAAAAATCAAGTTTTAGCCTAAAAAATTTTCTCCAAAACATTTTACAAACTCGACACATTGCAAACAAAGTAAAAATTAGTTTTATATTATTATTTTTCACAGTGTCTTAGTACCCATTCGAGCTACGCACATAGTTATAGTCTAATACACTAATGGGTTAGGAATGTGGAGGGTAGAATTTAAATAATAATATACTTTATGTTACTGTAAATTTACTGAACTAATTATTTTATAACCTAACCTAACCTAACCAACTTAGCCTCGCCTAACTTTGACGTGATTTATTAACATTCGCCATTGGCTGATAGTGCTTTTATAAATTCACCGGGTATTTTGTAAAATGTTTGGTGAATATGTGAAATAGTACAGAAATGTATTATATTTTCCAACTGAACCAGTATTTATGTAGGTTCACTGGCGAATGTACAAACGCAGCACATTCACAGTAGTTGCGTGGAGGCAGAGTGGAAAAACACCCTCACTACTTCTACTGTGATCTGAACTCAATACTCCCTGTCCGGCAAACCAGACCAGATAATGAACTAACTAATTCAATCTAATTGTAGATAATAATTGGACTGTGCCGCATAACCAGGAAAGGTTGTGGTCTGCCTCCTCTCGTTGGAAGGGTTGTCACGTCGGTTGCATGTTCGTGCAGACACCCGTCTAGACGCTTCTATGCGTCCCTTGCCTTTGGCGTCAACTTTATACGTGGCTCGTGTATGTTAGTATCGTGTCCGTATATTACGGATCATATTTTATAAGAATGAAAAATAATTGAAGGGTCGAGGGGATTGATTTTATTTGTAGATATGATCACAACGAACATTAAATGTGCACAAGAGTGCTGAAGTTAAATAAGGCTATTAAAATTATCTTTTTAATTTGTATTGTTTTATCGGAATGAGAATTAATGTTCACGCAAGAGGTTTCAAAACGTGTTTTAATGCTTCATTGATTTATGTCTACTAAAATGCATCGGGTTAGAAAAAAGTGTATTTGTATTATGATTTTACTACTCCATAAGACAATTGTGTATAGCAAACGCTGGATGATACAGGCATTGAGATCAGACATAACAGGCCCCCTGGTATAGTATGGTCAGTACACCAAGCTATCCATGAAAAGAATGCACAATGAGTACTTTCGGGCGTCGCGTAAGCAACAGTAACATCAGTATTGGCAAATCTTCCCGACACCAACTGGGCTACAAGCGATGTAGCCCAGATACACATAACTAAATAAAATGAGGTTAGACATATTTGTGACTTCTACCTCAACAAAATTTAGACTATAAATTTGGAATAATGAAAACACAAAGTCAATTTTTGTTACCATACAATCAGGAATAAGTATTTTCCCGTGGTATGTGTATAGTTTGCCAAGCCAAGAATTAAGGGAGGATGACGGGCTAACGTCCCAGGGCCTCCACAAACTGTTACAGTAAACAAATACTTTGGCTTCATAGGTTTCCGTCATGGTAATAATATATTAATATACTCTTATTTAGCACTGGCTTATTTTTGTTTTAAACAAATCTAATTTATTTTAATGATATTATTTCCCTATTCAAATAATACACTTAATATTGAGCTTTAAAAGTTAGTTGTATAAAAAATAATGAAAATGTAGATACGTAAAGAGCAAGATATTTGCCTAATTTAGGGGCCTCCAATTCTCTACATCCTCGGGGCCTCCACAGGTATAAATCCGGCCCTGGCCAGAGCTCGAGATAAACTGTCGTCAGCCATCTTTTCAGACAACTATAATAGTAGTCTACATGAATATGAAACATGTGTATCATTAGCGGAACGCTCACATTTTTTTAAATTATAGAGAAGGATTGTATGAATATCAAGTTTGAGTAAAAACTAGCCTTAATTGTATTCAATAACTCTTTTAAGTTTACTGAGGCAACCATAATGTTCCTATAAAACTAGTGGTAACCCTGTCGACAATTGCCACAAGTGTGCTGGTTGTAACTTGATATTTCCTACATATAGAATTGGGTTGGGCAACCCTGTCGCCAATTACCACAAGTGTGCTGGCTGTAACTTGATATTTCCTACATATAGAATTGGGTTGGGCAACCCTGTCGCCAATTACCACAAGTGTGCTGACTGTAACTTGATATTTCCTGCATATAGAACTGGGGTGGGCAACGGGCAACCCTGTCGCCAATTGCCAATAGTGTGCTGGCTGTAACTTGATATTTCCTACATATAGAATTGGGTTGGGCAACCCTGTCGCCATTTGCCACAAGTGTGCTGGCTGTAATTTGATATTTCCTGCATATAGAACTGGGGTGGGCAACGGGCAACCCTGTCGCCAATTGCCACAAGTGTGCTGGCTGTAACTTGATATTTCCTGCATGTAGAATTGGGTTGGGCAACCCTGTCGCCATTTGCCACAAGTGTGCTGGCTGTAATTTGATATTTCCTGCATGTAGTTGGAAACGTTCACTTTTTTGAATAAGTCATTGACGCAACACTGCCATCCCTTTTCCAACTCTTCTTTTCATCTCTGCCTCCAGACAGAAAGATATTCGATTCTTGCACTAAATTGTCTTAAATTTTCAATTTGAACAATTTTCAGCTTTTGCGTCCGAGGTTGTTAGCTGTAACTTGTTGTCAAAGTGTACATATTTTGAATAAACTTGTTCAAACTGTTTGTGTCGTTTTAAAAGTCCGATTGAGCAAAATAATGTCTCACTCTTTACATTCTGTGGCGAATTTAACTTTTAATTCGCCACACCCCACACCTGTGTCTACAATGAAACATATACTGCCTACCTCCGCTATAGAATAATATAGCAAGACAGATTCATTTAGTAATAATAATAATAATAATAATATTTAGCACCGCGTCTTACTACCCGTTCGGGTTATACTCTTTTCATTTAGTAAACGTCCGCTTTAAATAAGACACACACGAAACATTCGAATACCAACCGAGAACCATAATTTTGGCGCTATTTAAAAGTTGAATTATTTCTTGAAATTACCTTAAGTTTTTGATCGGATGGTATCGCGGTTATTACGCCGATCCCTTGAAAAATGTACCCCTCTCCAGGAGCTTGTACGACACACGTCCTTCGATCAGACAACACTGTCTAAAGTTAGCCAGCGCACGGAATATAGCGATGACGTAAGTTGTTCCTCGGTCGTTTGAGAACATGTACCTTGCCGCCAACACGAGAGTTTATTCTCTGCTAGGCTGTGAACCACCCGTGGCGGCGTGGCAACAACTATTAACAAAACAAGGATGAAAAAATTATGATATGAATGCTCTCTATCTGGCCATTTTGACATTACCTCTGCTTTCCTGGAGTAGGGAGGAAATCATTTCAGAGTTGGGGACACCATTAGGGCGAATTCTCTTATCCCCAGATCGTAGGATGATACGTTAGAATGATGATGGGGGGGAAAACAGAGGGGATTCCGAACCACGGCTGTAGCCTGGCGTTCCACATATTCTCAAAGCTTGAACGCACACACTTTTACAGAGGTGAAGCAAGGGTTTGGTAATCATATAAATCCGTGTTGGGAATCGGATTTGAACTCAGGACCCTTAACACAGAAGTTTGACACCCCTAGACCGCCAGATCTCTGAATGTACGTATTGTAATATTATGTATCAGCTACTTTGCTGGTTATTTCGTCACAAGCTCTATAATTTGAATTATGTATTAAAACACCGCGCGTGCAATGGGACATCAGCACCAACTGCATACATTGTTCCCACACTATTGACATCTACTATGTATTTATGTATGTATGTATGTATGTATGTATGTATGGCGTGCTTCGTTCTTCGTGGATCTGTATCGTCGAGCGAAAGGTACCGAAGGGGGCGTACTAAAGTGTTTTAAAGAATCTACGTCTCGGCGTGTATGTATCGTGAACCGCCCGACCGGGCGAAAGGATTCATAGAACGATGGGTTGATAACTGTTCTGCCAGGCAGGCAAGCAAGCACTTCACCTGACACATACAGTATGTGCAAGAGTGATGTCATGATGATGTCATGCTCGTGGCTCGGCCTAGAGACAGTGGGTTGGAACGAATCATCGCAGCGGCTTTGACTGACCTTTCGCGATGCTACTGAATTGAACGTGATTCGTGCGAATCGTCAATAGGGAATTTTTGGAGTGCTTTATTAATATAATCTGTGGTCACATTCCATTATACATTCTTAAATAGTATAGAGTACACGTAGATTTATTAATTTGATTGGTTGATACACCTTGAAATCCCATAAAATATTTAAATATATATTCTTAATGTATCATGTAGTGGCGATCTTGTTATATGTTCACAACTTCACTACCCATCAACCGTGTAGAGCGGCCTTCCCAAACGTTTTTGATCGTGACCCTAAACTTAATATTTTCCCGGCCCGGCGACCCACTGGGCCGTTACATGTAGTTTCACTTGCTTATACTATTCATACTAGTGTTTATCACACTAACTTGATTGACTTAATTTCAATTAACTTTTAATCAGACAAAATGAAAAGCACAATTTTTAACGATAATGTCACTTTGTTGAAATGTTCGGTATGTGACCGAAAAATAATATTTCAGTGGTTATAACAGTGTTTCATTATTTGAGAGAGTTCTGAGTTTTTATTTTGTATCGATAAATATTTTCAACTAAATTGAATCAATTTCAGTAAAAATTTTAATTTTACAAATAGAAAATACCATGATATTTTCTTGTTAAAATATGACTCACCGTGTAAAATTTGTTCTGGACAAAAACAGTTTTTCATTGACAAGTGAGGCTGCTTCATTTTGTAGGTGAGCTCCTGGAGTTTGAGTGTTATGTTGATAAACAGAATAAAATACAAATCATTCTGAGGATCCAGGTGACTTATTGCATTAGGCTTGATCGTCACAGAGGTTGGCTATAATTTCAGAAAATGAAAAAAAAAACTTTGCAACTTCCCGAATGAGAGTGGGCCTACAATAGAGTTTCAAAGAGTTGTTTCAACACTAGTGCTATATTTATAATTGCATTAACTCTTAAAAAGTTCCAGTTCGATTATGTATTTAAAATTTTAATAATTCGTAATTTTTGAGAGAGAAAAAATCTACCGTTCCACGACCTTGAACATTTTTGCGAACCTCATTTGGGTCGCGACCTTGGGTTTGGGAACTACTTGTTTAAGCTTTTGTCTTCTGCATCGATTTTTTTAGAACCTTTCTGAATATTTAAAAATAAATGTAGACTACCAAAATAAAATATCAGGTTATTTTTTCTTCATCTGTCATAAGTGTCATCATCTGAATAACACATTCCTTTGCGTGAATACATGAAAATAAAACTATAATCGATCAACCTGACGAAGAATCTTCTCTGACATTTGATAAAGTTACTATTATTATTAGCACCACGTCTTACTACCCATTCGGGTTATACGCACTTACGCTAATGTGTAATGGTAGGGTGATTGTGAGATGAAATGAAGGACCTACAGTTTAACGTGGAATCCGAACCACGGTGGCGGCCTGGCATTCCCCACATTCACAAGATGTCTTGTCAGAGGTGAAGGAAGGGTTTGGTAATCAGATATATATGTGCCGGGACCGAGGATTGAACCCCGGACCCCCAGCACAGAAGTTTGACACCTTACCCCTAGACCACCAGGTCACCAAGTAGGCCTACTTTTTTTCGCGCGCTAAACTGTGTGTGTATCGACCGTGCTGGTCCATGACGCACTCGGGAAATGGCCGCCACGGTCTGTTTCCATTTGGACCGTGGTCACCAGCCGCGTTTCCTTCCTTTCCACCGGGTCGGGCATGGGGGAGAAGTTGTGACACTGTCGCCATTCATTGTTTTCAATTATATTCTTATTTTATTCTTGAGTTTCGATTCCGAACTTTACCATAGGTGATTTTGAATTTTCCCCTTTCGCATTGAAGATTTGACGGCCAGGAAGACTTGAGTGTTGTATCACTTATATAACTAAGTTGTTTTCTAAGTCGTGTGCTATCATTTGTTTCATAAAGTTAACGTTTAATACCCCAAACGAACTTTGATAAAAATATATATTTTATTTGACGTTTATTTTCTGATTGTCATTCATAATAGGGTTAGGAGGGTGAAATGGATATCTACAGGCTCGTATTGTTGTGGATCGTCATTGATGGGTTCGAATCTAGGCTAGATGTACAGATTTTTTTCAACTTCTCTACGATAATGCGTATGCATTTCCTTTAATCTACCCTCCTCATTTGTATCACTTCTACAAAGTCGTTAATAACCTTCATGATAACAATACATTGGAGATAATTTTAATTTCTCGAAATATTTCTTTCTGTGGTGATTTGACCTTGGGAGCGTTCAAACAATGTAAACACATTTTTGGCCACTTTGGACCTCCTCTTCCCTTTTTGTAAGCAAAAATAAGCTAACAGCCGATCCCCCCCCTCCCGCCTCCTATTTCCCCTCGGTATTATACTTACATTATATTGTCAACTTTTTTTGGTAATTTGTTCACAGGAATAACCATTAATTTTTATGCAATTTATGAATTGCTGGTAATTTAATTATTAATGGTGTGAAATAATTAACAATAAAAATTGTTGCTGAATTTAAATTTATTGTATACAATTAAATATAGTTATTAAATTATACTTTTGTCGCGACATGTATCTCAGGATAGCTTGCGGGATAAGTAAGGTTGTAGACAAGGTAATTGTGTGGATTCGAAATAATACGTGGGTTTGCGAATTTTGGTTTAGTAGTGGTTATTAAGAGATAATACAAAATGAAATTGTGACAGTACCGTTGTCATAAAGTAAAGGTATTCTATACCACGTTATAGCCCCTTTTCTGGCCAACTAATACAATTATTGTTATGAATGGTCAACACTTTCCTGTAACCTTTCTAGAGCCAGCGTCTACTCAAGTTATGTAAATTAAAACAAACATTCAAACATTGATCCGTGGTTATGACATTTTTTACTTTTATAATTTACACTTAATTCAAATTATAAAAAGAGTGCTATTTGTTCTACATAGATTATAATAGTTATAAAAAACTCTAAACTACTTTTAAACTGATGGCCAAGGTCCTTGAATTTACATCTCGACATTTTTAATTATTATGTGTTTATTTGGGGTTGCTGGGTCTCTCCGCCATTCTTGTCTGTCTCTATCTGTCTTACATAACCAAACTCTCCCCCTCCCCTACCTTTATCAGTAAAAATAAGCCAAGTTCGAACCATTTATACCCTCCCGTTAAGGTGATTACGTAACACTTGAACGCCCACTAGAGGCTACACTCATTATCAACAGGTCTCTGAAAGAAACATTGGTTTTGTTAGCGATGACTCTGTCTGAAGAATGTGTACATCAGGCAAAGAAGTATATATTGCTTTGTGCGCTTCTTCACTTCATCCCGTTAGTAGTGTTGACGTGATCTCCATTTTATCGCACCTGACTGTACCATCTCTAATAACCAGGGGGAAGGAAGGGGCAGAACTGTGGTGAGGATACACGTTACATGAATAATCTATGTGTCATAAAAAAAACGTCAAGCTGTAAGACACGGTTGGAATCAAATACACTAACGAGGAACATTCTTAACTTATAGAGCGTCCGCTCTAAGCTAAACCTTGGTCGTGAACAAATATGTGTCTGTGTGTACCTAGAAATTAAAACTTCTCAGTGGCGGCCTACTGAGTAGGGGAAGAGCTGGTCTGGGAAGGCGATACCTAGGACATGTCACACATTATATACATGGGTAGTTGTGTGAACAGTAGATCTAGTTCCTCTATGACCTAATCATTAATACTGGAATAACTATTGTGTAGTCCGGACGGATAGTAAGACGCGGGATAGTGGAAAAAATGGATAACACCGGTCATAACCGATAAGTGAAAATAAAACTACACACAAAGTAGGCCACTGCCTACATTGTGAAGGTAATACCAGTTTCCACAACCGTGGGCGTGGGTTTGATCTCCAATTGTCTGTACCATTGCTGCTATTTGTTGTGGTTTGTATTTCGTGTGCAGAGATATTTTATTTATTTGAGAATTTAACGTGCACGACGGCTTTACTTCCTCTCAGAAGGAAGTTGTGCCACGGATTGTTATTACTCAAGGAAAATCCGTTGACCCCGGCCGGGTTTGAACCCACGAACATCGGGTCCTGAATTATAAAACGTGTCTTACTTTATCGTTGTGTTCTCTCATGCGGGTAGTTGGCCATTTCTTATCTTGAAGCAAGCGTATGTCGAGACTCTATAATGGTGTACAGAGTAAATGTCAGGACTCTAAAGCCATGTAGTGCGTGTTTAAAGGTGGTCGCGCTCAAACATCGGTGCGACAAAGTGAAAAACTGGCGCTTGCACACTCATATATATACTTATACACTGTAGATTTTAACTGTACTATCTCCAAAAGGTTTGACACTTTACTTACTTATATCCAATTAAATTAAATGTAATGTTGCGGGATCTTAACTTGTCGGGATGGGCTTGATGGGATGGATGGGTAGTGGCACATAATTGAGAAGTTCGTTTAATCTGGTTTATTGGAATAGATTAATTCAGCTAATAGTGTATAATCTGATGTAGGATTTCTAACTAATTGAAAGAGTTTGGAAAAAGGTACTCGTTCTGTCAATGTCCCTGCTCTGCAGCCCGTGTCCTGACCTATCTTCGGTGCTATAACCCTAGCTGATGTCGAACACCCGACCATCCGGCGCTGCGCTGTTGTTATCTAACAATTTGGTTAGACTTGAAAGCTGAGTATATAGATCACTTTAGACTAGCCCCACTAGCAACTGGCGTTCTTCTGTCCTCTCTCTCTCTCTCTTAGGTCTAAAAACTGTTATATATCCAAAAAGGAGAGATGCTTCCCCTAAGATAGTAGTTTTAATAACGCTCTCTATCTTTGACAATCTGGCAAAATAAACTATGTTTTTAAAAAACGTGACCTAATTTGAATGCTCGACTGCTGAGTTAGGAGAGTTGATGGGTGTGAGTTCATCAAGCTTAGGGGGGTGAGGTTGTTTTTTTAGCACAGCGTTTTAATACCCGTTCGGGCTATACGCTTTAAGTACTAATTACGCTAATGGATTAGGAATTGGGAAGGTTGAATTAGAGGAAGTGAACCCGCATTTGCGTGGAGGGAGAGTGGAAAACCATTTAGGAAAAACCACCCCCAGTTCACCCGACCGAGATTCGAACCTCGATCTCCCCGTCCTCAGCAGTCGGGCTCAACACGACAAACGCGTTAGCCAACTACGCCACCGAGGCGGGTATCAAGCTTAGGGTACGGCCAGACTAACGGGCGGGCGAGCGAGCGAGCGACAAAAAAATAAAATAGAACACATTGGTTGTAATGATAGGTAGCCAGACTGGAGCCCGCTCGAGATGGTACAGTCTAGTTTACAGGCGCTATGTTGGTCCATTGAGTGCTAGGGAAACTCCTCAATTTGGTATGCTATTGGACTTTTTATCATTATTATCGATAGGTTTAGCACACTTGCAACTAACAACCTAATTTAATTGGTAAGATCACAATATATATATAAATATATATATATAAAACTAATATGTTAAAATACTTCAATATTATAGTCAAAGTAGGCCTTTACAAATAAGAATCACCATTAGTACGGATAGAGGATTGGAAAACCACAACAATAAATCACTTGCCTCGGTTGGGTTTGAACTCACATACATTGGGTCCTGGGGCGAGCACTTTACCCATTGTTTGTGGGCTCAAACCCAACTCAGGTCGGCGGATTTTTATTGAGTGATAACAATCTGTAGCACAACTTCCTTCGGAGGGAAAGTAAAGCCGTCAGTACCATGTCGATTGTGGCGTGTGAAAGAACCCTGGAAGGAATGTGAAAATACCTTTCCCAGTAAAATTGGTAGGTCCTTTCACTCTCGCTCGTGAAAATTCTCGTGTGCTGATATAATCAGTTTGTTCAGAAAGTACACGTTCAATATCTCAACTAAATGGCGGTGAGGGGCGGGCGGGGGGATTAGAATAATACATTATTGCCATTTCACATATCTTCTACAGTGTTTGGGTGGAACGCTCGGGACTAGTATTAGGATTCCACGAGGTAATTTGGAATTCTGAAAACTTGCACCTCTTATCCCTTGATAAGTAGGCCAAGTGGCCGCCCGGAGCAATCGATACAGCGGCGCCGGCTGTATAAACTAACAGGTCTGTCTGTCTGTACTTGTTGAATGAAGCACTACGAGCCATTGATAAAACTAACTCGTTTTTCATTTGGTTTGAGATTGTTTTTTTCCCACACGTACCTACCTGCGGACAAAGGCGTCAGTCTCGTTTTGTCTAGTTTTTTGGTGACATGCAGGTCAGAGCTCAAATCTTGGTCAACTGTACTGAGGTGGGGTAGCAGACCACATCTATCGTGTGCCCCTTAAACTTAATTATCCGGTCTTCATTAATGTAAATATACAGATATGCCGGACAGGCAGTAGTAAGACGTGATGTGATGTACAAAAAAAAAAGCCAACCCAAATACATCTTCCAACGAACATATATTATGGGAATGTTGGAACAATAACTACACACACACACACACGTGCGCGCATGTAGCGGAACCAGGAGAGGGCATTACCCCCTTGAAAAGAATTTGCCACCACCATGGTAAATTTAACCCCCATTAAATAAACTCCCCTTCCTCTAGAGTCTAGATATATTTCAAATCCTTTGATATCAAATGTGAAGTCGAAAGATGGCCTTAAATAAAATTCCAAATGACATGTAGATGCATTCATTTGTCAAAAATTGCCAGAGAAGACCACTTCATATAGCTTTTAAAATCATTTGTCAGGAAAAATCAGGCGAGGAGCACCATAAACATTTCCTGGGCCATCCAAATTTCAAAATTGTCTAGAGGAGGACCATTTTAAAATTTTTGGAGGCATCGAATTTTCAAAAACTTGCTAGTGGAGGACTACTCCAAACAGCTTTTAAAAGTATCCAAATTTCAAAACATTTCGAAGAAGACTAATTCAAATAGCATATATCAGAAAATATAATTTTCAAAAATTGGAGGGGTAATCTTTCCAAACAGCTTTTAGGGACAGATATACAATTTTCAAACATTTACTTTTCTTTTGCTATCCCCTTCATCCCATCACTCACACACACACACACACACTCACTCACTCACTCACTCACTCACTCACTCACTCACTCACTTACTCAAATGAGGTTCCGCCGCCGTGTGGCTCGGCTGTCAGCCAATATCGCGGCTGAGAGTTAACGAGGCGTTCAAAACTTCCGACCCGAGTGACGGCCAAGGGATGTCCGTTATGTCACCAAACTACACACGGCGACACATTACCTCCCTCCGCTTCTGATGATCACTCACTTCTGTCACGTACAGCAGGGACACACACCTCCACAGTGCACTAGGCGTCAACCTGAGCGGGGATGGAATGATATCTACCTTCCTTCGTCCTTAATTCGGACGGGTAGTTGGACTCGCTGAACCAAACTTTGCCAAGTAATAATAATGATTATTTTATTTCCTCAATTTTCCGTGTACAGTGTTTCTCTATGTTAGCTCATTGAAGGTCAAATAATTCTTATTTCATTTTATTTATTTTTACGTTTTGCATAAATGTTATTTTTAACGGTCTAATCTAAGGGGTATGGGTGAGGAAGGTAGCTTAGAGGAAGTTCACCCGCATTTGCATGTGAGAAATTGTTAAAGTGCACCTGGCCGGGATTCGAATCCCAACCTCTCCTTCATCAGCAAACAATTTATGGCATTGTTATTGAGCCTGAACCAACAACTGTCTATGACTTCAGCCAGGTAACCTGACTGACTGAGGATTCACACTCTCGCCGAAAAACAAGAGCAGAAAATTTACCTAATCACTTTCCGAGTTCTAAACCAGTCTCAAGATTTCAGCGCGAGTTCATTTAGTGTTAGCTTGGTCAGCTCTGTTCGAAAATTTCTGCTTGGGACAAAAACAACTACTTAGAACCTGTATCATTACCCTCTGAAGAGCTAGACAAGCAGACAGCTTAGTTGACTGTCATGCGGAGATTTGAAATGACTCGTTAAATGGGAAACGTGTGATACTATGTATTGAGGTGTATCACACACGGTGCACAGTTATAATTTAAAAATAGTAATCGTGACAATATGAAGGATATGCGAATAATGTATGTCCACAATCAGATGTAAAGTTTATTTGCAAAGCATCATGGCTCAACATACATGTCTGCACACGTGTGAATTTCAGCGTCCCTCAAGCAGATTCTTGCTCTATTTCGACGAACGTGTAATTCATCATGCATGTGAAGCCGGAACACACTTGTTCAGTTGCTATAAGAGGCGATATTAGAAGGGGCTTCTTAAAATGTATAACTTTTGCTAACACCTCTAGCTGTTCATTCGTTACTGAGCTGCCTCGTCGAAAACTTACTTCCGTTTCCTCGATATATCACAGACTCGTCTTTTGTGTCGTTTTCTGGAACCACAAGCTTGTTCCTACCGAATGTGACAGCATCATGGCGGCGGCGCGATACGGTAAACGTTTACCAGTTTTTAGTTTTACTACCCGTTACAAATATCCTTATATAGTTAAGCTGATGAAGTAAGAGTACGGAAGGTAGGATTAATAGGAAATGTACCCGCATTTACGTGGAGGGAGAGTAGATTTTTTTTTTCAAACTACGTTCTCCCCGTCATCAGCAGACAAGTATATTGTGAGTGTGACGCCTTCAATAGGCGTGTTTTCGCGGTTGACCTGGTATTGCTGTTTACAAAATGTTATATCCGAAACGATACCAGAGCTCGGTTTGGTAACGCTTTCCTTGAACATTCTAAACAGTATGGTTACGACCAATAAGCAAAGAAGTTGTGCTGCAATCTCAAAACAGGACCACTTCTTATGTCAGATTTAAACGAGTATAACTTCGTAGTCAATGTATTATAAGTTTTTATAAATTAAAATGGACAACAATTACTAGCTAGGGTGACCTGGTGGTCTAGGGGTAAGATGTCAGACTTCTGTGCTGGGGGTCCGGGGTTCAATCCTCAGTCCCGGCACAGATTTATCTGATTGCCTAACCTTTACTTCACCTCTGACAAGACGTGTATTAATCACAACTTGTGAATGTGTGGAATGCCAGGCCTCCACCGTGGTTCGGATTTCACGTTACACTGTAGGTCCTCCATTTCATCTCACAATCACCCTGCGTAATTGCGTATAACCCAAACGGGTACTAAGACGCGGTGATGATGATGATAATAATAATAATAATAATAATAATAATAATAATTACTATCTAGAAATACATCTTTGAAACACATCTTAAATAGATCTCTGAAACGTAATTCTAAAACAGATAAAAATATTTTCTTCAAAAATTTGTTTAAAATAGCATAATTAAAAAGCTAATTGAAAATTTAAAAATCCTCCGAGTTGCAATCGGACCCTCTTCCGTCCACCTATGTTATAATTTTCAGATCTCTGCGTGCCGTAGATTTGGCTGGGCATCGCGCACACACACACACACACACACACACACTGCCTTTTATTATCATAAACTATGATGTAGCATTGTGGCTTATAAAATACGGCTATAGGCTAGTCTAGTCCTTTAAAGTATTGATGTCACCTTTCAGGGTAAACCGATTATTGGCTAAATAGATATTTTTATACGTGAGATACAAAATAAATAGGTATCTCAAAATGCTTTCTTATTTACTATTTAACATATTTTGTTATTACATGAATGGTTTTTAAATAGGAACTAACAAGTATGAAACTATACATATAACATTTTAACGTTTTTAATCATCACAAATTAAGATTAGATACTTATTGGTTTTACCGTTCAATCTTTTAAATATGGCTGGCTATCTTACATACAAGATAGAACGAAAATTTCACTGTAAACTCTGCATGAATACATTAACAAAGTTTGATGCCAACATGGAGTCATGACATGATTATCTAATTTTTCATAAAGCACATTTCAATAAAGAGCATGATGACTTAGGGAATCTCAAATCCCCTACAGATACATTCACACACATATCCTAGAAACATTTATTGAGCAATTTCCTTATGTGCAACACAAAGAAAGTATTGTACATATAATGTTAGGAATGGCATTGAAGAAAATAAGGATAATATATTCTCATTAACTGAGGCAATGCAAAAGCACAATCTATTTTGCACAAAGCCACCTCCTTAAAGTTAGAATCCACAATCTCATGTTGTGGACTGCAAAGGAGAATATTTAATGTTTAGGGAAACAGACGCAGAAAATAGAAAATATGGAACGTATTACAGTAATAATCTTATCTCGTTAAGTGAACTAAAACTCCAGATATCCAAATGAATGTTATAATTTAAAATTTCTCAAAGTGGGTTGGAAGAATGGATTGAGTGGATAAAAACACACAAAACTATTAGAAACCACTTCTTTTCACTGTGCTACAAAACAAAAACTCTGCATATAGGCCAAGATACCACTCCAAATAACTATAAAAGTCCAAAAATTTTAAAGTTTATAATGGGAGTCCAGGAAATAAAGTGGCGTTTATAAAACAGATTAAGTATGGTTAAAAGTCCAAATTTTGCATGCTGGTAAAGGTACGGCTTCAGATAACCAAATAAGTTTTGATTTTGAGATTTTGAAGTGGGAGTTATAGAAATGGGGAGGAGGAGGCTAAAATTTTCAAAATCACTGGATAAACTACTTTTATGTGGTATAAAACTGGAATTTGTCAATCAGAGATAGGGACCACCCAAATTAACTATAAAGCTATAAAGTCTGAACATTCTAAATTTCAAAATGAGACTACAGGAAATAGGGATGGAGAGGGTAGGGGGTGATAGGGGTGTACAAGTAGAAGGTAGAAAATTTAAATTTGTCAGGAATGTAGAAGGATAACTTCAAATAACCACAAATACATTTTAAGTATAAGTTATTTCTAAGGAGGCTGGTGATATAGAATGTCTCAAATTAAAAAAAACAACTAAAAACTACATCTCCAAATGTTATATGATTTACATAAGTCAGGCGGGTTTAAACACCAACTCAAAAAGTATCAAGGCCTGAATTATTACATTCCAAAATGAAGGTTCGGAAATTAGGGAGTGATGGTCCACTCATAATATTTACAAAACGATATAAATACATTTTTTGTAGAGATATAAGCTTAAAATGTCGCCATGTAATTTAATTATAAAATAGGTTTGAGTCGCTAGACAGGGATACATTGTTCACGTTAATTCATTTTAAAAGTTTCTCATCTAATGCTGCTATTCTCATGACAGATATTCAACAACTGTTGATATCACCAAGTGAAGGAAATTAAACTATATATTTTTACTGGAGCTATATTTATTTATTTTGATCTAAAAATATTTTGATAAAAAAAACCCTGCAAAAACATTGACATTTTCTCGCGTTTCCTACACTCTTGAACAAATGGAATTTCAAAATTGAAGCCCAGGAAATGGTAGCGCTTAAAATGTATACAACCAAAATAGAACATTTTTTTACGATGTGGTTATGTTGACACTTGGTAGCCGCATAAAATATTATATATAATAACCAAATAAGTCTTAAAATTTCAAATTGGAATGGTGGAAGCTAAGGAGGGTGAGGGGGACAGAGGGGTTTGGAAATGAGAGTAAATTGCCATCTTCCCAAAGAAAATATACTCTTATGCATGAAATACAATTTAATTTGCCAATTTGATAAAAGGACCATCCCACATAGCCATAAAAGTTAGAAACTTGGGAATTTCAAAATTTACTGCTGGGAAATGAGAGGGCCCTTTAAAATATCCTAAGATATAAAACTCGATATGATCCAAATGTGGGTACTTTTTATACTAATTAAACCTCCCTCATCCATAACACAATTGCGTAATTAGTAGTATATAAGTGTATAACTTGAACGAATATTAAGGCACGGCAATAACAAAAATAACAAAATAGAAAATGTCATTGATGTTGAACACAAAATATCTACTTTCTAAAAGGCTCTTATTAT
Organism: Timema monikensis; assembly: GCA_902151445.1. Taxonomy (NCBI): domain Eukaryota; kingdom Metazoa; phylum Arthropoda; class Insecta; order Phasmatodea; family Timematidae; genus Timema; species Timema monikensis. The sequence continues at coordinate 73,642 of CABFVZ010000212.1, forward strand.
AAAAATTGGTCTGTAGTAAGATATATGGAACATTAAATTTGTAACGGTAGAGAAAAAAAGTTTATACTAAAAGTAAATCAACACACAAACTAAAGACTATCTTAAAGTGGATACATTGTATTTACAAACACATAGCTGTTAATGCAAATCTAGGAGCGACATAACAATTAAAATAAACCAATTTAGGCGACATAGCTTGGTGACCATGATTTAGTCTGGATATTAATGATGCTTCATACTTAATATGTTTCTGTAAAAGGGTCTATTATTTAATTTATGCTCGTTGGTGAAATATGATCCTCTTTTTTCCAAACATGTTTCTATGAACGTGCTTGGGTAAAATTTGCATTGTCAATGGAGTGTGACGGCCGCCATGTGATTGCGATCGTTTGTGCACTCAGATTGTAGACTAGGTAATATTTCCCTTCTAAGATTTTTTATTTATTAATTACAATAACTGAGTTGTGATTACCATGGTTAGCTTAGGATTGTACATGAAGGAACTTTCAAAATTATGACAGCTGGATATTCACCAATAAAGTAAGGATGTTATTGCCAAAAATGTCATAGCTCGATTTAGTACATTACGAAATCAAAGTGTCCAGAATATTATGAAATATATCAATTTCCAAATTAGTTTGACACACATTTTAATCAAATTTCTGTTAAATCTTAGTTCTATATTATTATTGTATTGATTTTTTTATGATAGTTATCATAATTTTAGTTTCAAACCTATCCAAACTAAATAATCAGAAACTTTTTTTCTTTACTTAATAGATAATTTTTATCATACACTTAATAATTATAACTGTGATTAAAACAATATTTGGGTATAGTTAAGATTATGTTTTCATATACTTTGTACTGTCAACAATTTTACTTACTTTACCAAACTCTTTTATTGTGATATAAATATTAATTTTTTAAGAAAATCTGCAATTATTAATTTTATGAAATATTGTTATATTATAGTAAAATAATCTAAGTACTAAATACGCTTATGAGTTAGGGTTTGAGAAGGTTGGATATAGAGGGCGTGAACCCACATTTGCGTGGAGGGAGAGTGGAAAATTATTTAGGGAAAACCACCCCAGTTCAACCGAGCGAGATTCGAACCTAGGTCTCCGGGTCCCAGGCAGTCTAGCTCAACATGAAACTAGTGCGTTAACTAACTTTGCCACCGGGGTAGGTGGGTATTAGTATAAGATAATGTTGAATATAATCATTCTAGTGTTTAAAATAAGGGGCTATTACCGATACCAAATATATACTTAGGAAACTCTTTTCCTTGCATTTTCCATACTTTTAACTTTTTTTTTTNTTTTTTTTTAGTTAATAAAGTAGCATATCACTTGTATATATTGTTTGTATTAATTTGACAACAAAATGTAAAAATAAATGCAACCTTTTTAACGTAAGTATTTAATTTTATTTACTGATATATTTTGTGTGCTGTTTCTTACTTCCCATTACAGCTATCCGCGTATTTACTCCAATGGAAAATGAATGAGGAGGGTAAAATGTTTGGGAAATGTGCCCGTATTTGCGTTGAAGCAGAATTATAAGTATTTTAAGGAAAAAACCTCTTTATTACACCCGATTGGAATTCGAATACTGATATCCCAGTTATTTGAAGTTCAGTCTAATGAAAAAGTTAATTCCAAAGAATTGTGACCGCAGATACTGGTCACAAAGTATTTAATAATGCATTTACAAGTGCATTTCCAAGACCGCGTGTCACTTACGTTTAAACACTGTAGAGGCACTCTCATTGTATTTGGGTCCAACACTCTCCAACACACTCGATTGTTTGAAAAGTTTTTGTCAATGAAAGGGGGGTGAGGCGGGGTAAGGGATTACCGCTACCTGCTGAACTAGGAGAGACAGCAGCTCTTAGCTTTCGGCAGGTCTTTTTCAGGAGGAACATTTTGAAAGTGAGTTGTTTTAAAGAATTCCCACTTGGAAGCGCTGTTATCACTGGATATTTAAACTTATACCTGACTCGAGGGGAGCAGCAAATCTCCCGCAAGGCTACGTATCTGTTATTTCTTTGTGGCCTCGGCTTTCTTGCTTATAAACACTTTCATTGTAGTTGTTTAATATTCACTGCGCAGGAGCAAATGATTTATGTTTTTAATGAGGTAGCAGTTTTGATGCATGCTTGGTTATTCTTGTATAGTCACATCAATATAGTCATAACTGTTTCAGAGCACTTCTTTTTTGTGGTCAGACTGTATTTGTCTTCCTGGCATTCTGCCAACCCCGAGCAAACTAGCGTTCTGCACAAACTCTTTTCGTCGTGAGGTTGATGATGAGGGATGGGGTATAGGAAGGAAAGTAGCAACACTTTTCTCCACCCCTACTGATGTGTGATTTTGCATCCTGCTTTCATTGGATGAGCCATTTTTTTTATTTTAGCTGTCATTAGTTATTATTTGAGAGGTTTTACAAATTTTTGATCTGCAAGAATTACAACTACAAAACATTATTTTATTACACACATTAAATTTTCTCTACAATAGGTTTAGATTATTTTTTTTAGCAAGAAAGGTGTGAAAGCTTCTAGTTTTTCTTGCGGCACTTTTATCTTTTCAAAAGTGGTATTCTCTGTTGAGTTTTATGAAAGCGAGGAATATTTTTCTCACGCGGCTTACCCCTAAAAGTTATTGTGCCAGACCCATGAGTGAATCTTTTCTTTATTTGGTTGGGGGACCATGTATATAAACCTGAAAAGAAGGGTTCACACTGAAAGCGCGAGAAGAAATCTATTTATAGTGTGGGAGTTTGTGTGTCCAAAAAGAAAAAAGAATTAATGCATCTTATAGAAATTCTGGTTCATCTTTTTGTTGGACCTTACCAAACATGGGATGAACTATTATTGAAAGGAAATGGAGGTTTCTACAAAGAGAGTTTAAACACACACACATATATGAATTTTGATGTATGATGAATAGAGTGGTGCCTTAAAGAAATTCCTTTACTTTAAAAAGGTCCTTTAAATGTTACAAAATCAATCTTGATACCTGTTATGTTAGTTGAGTAAAAAATAGCCCTAAAAACTACAGGCACCATTTCTTACTTGGGTAATCTTGGAACCTGACATCTAAGTCCTGTTTATTCCATGGTTTGTGGGGAAATGATTTAGGTCTCTACAAAAGGAAAGTGTTTTCTCTCAATATTATGTAAATATATAATTCTTAAAATTATAGATAATAAAACAATGTTGACTACACAAAGTGCTGAGAACAGTTGCCCATTGTCGAAGCACACTCAGATTAAATTTCAACTAAACATAGAACATTTTGTTAGATAACAAAAAAATAGTTTTGTTTTGTTCTATTATTTAAGAACAAAATATTGTATAAAAGAGATCTATATCCCAAATTGAGTTTTAACTATGCTTGAGATTGAAGACCATTTTCCAAATAATACTCTTACTGTAAATGATTTCTAAAAATGAATTTGGCAAGAAATAACTGATACTGCAGTGGTTCTCAACCTTTTTTGACATGCACCCTTTTCACCACATATTAGAATGTAATTCCACCCCCTCCAAGATTGTCTAACTCAAAAGTTGCATTCTGAATAATATAAATATAATATTGAAAACACTTTTTTCCCCATATTAGTACATACATAATTACAAATTATTTTGATTATGTTAACTGTGGAGCTTGACAAATATAATAGCCATAGAAAATGTTGGTGTATTTAAAAACTGAATAAAAGTGATATTTTTTTGTTTACATAACTAATTTATTTGCAGATCACTTTCAACCTCTAATCTTCTTCGTTGCTTCATTTTTATTTGAAAGATATTTGAAAATATTGGCTCACAAAGATATGTTGACACAAATGGAAGCAATGTATGGCTAGTTCTTTCAGCCACTTTTGGGTATGAATTGCACACTAAGGGCCAACATTCTGTGACTGATTTCTCATTGAACATATCTGTTCCTCCCAAATCAGTCTTCAACTCCAGAAATTAATCTTGGCAATCTTCAGAAACTTTTTCAACTGACAATTTGAATGTATTTTGCACTAAATCCAGCTCTTCATCACCGAGTTCAGGAAAATATAAACAGAATTCACTTTCCAGTGCTGTCAAATACTGCAAAATTTCAATTTTGACAAATTCTGGAAGCACTTTGTCATCACTACCAGTAACAAGAACTGATGACAGTTTTTCAAACGTGTCAACATTTCCTATCTTACCCTTTCTCTTCCAATTTTCCAGCTTACTCATGAAATCGTTCAAATAATCAATTCATTCTATGATGTTTGTATTTCTTTCTTGCATCTGAAAATTCAGTTTATTCAGCTGCTCAAAAATGTCAACCAAATAGGCAAGGTGCATGATAGTTTACTCATCATTCAATCAGGCAAAAAATTTAATCCTACCCTGAACGTCAAAATAATTTAAGCTCATCTCTAAGCTCAAATACTCATTCAGCTAATTTTCTCTTGAGAGCCATCGAACATTTGTGTGGAAAATAAGCAAATGATGGCCTGCATCCATGCTTGAAAAGACGCAAATTGAGAGTTTCTCCTTGAATTTTGAATGATTTGTTCAAAACCCGCCAGTAGTGGAGCTGGAAGTGTTTTTGAGGCCAGTGCCTTATGATGGATCATACATTGAATGCCTTTTATTTATGGAGCTCTCTTTTCCACATTGACATTAAATCCAGATGTTGTCCCCAACATAGCTGGCTGGTGCTCCATCTGTACAGCACCCACAGATTATCCCACAACAGATTTTCTGATTAAAAACAAAAACAAAGATGAAATCTTTTCCAAAATATTTGAGGTCCTGGTATTGTTTCAAGAGGAGAACAAAAGAAACACTCCTCTTTAAATGAACCAGTGTGGACATATCTTGTAAACACCAACAACTGGGAACACGATGCCATATCAGCAGATCCATCAAGTTTAATTGAGAATAGGCCAAATGTTGCAGACTTTTTCTCCTGCACAACTTAATACTTGATGTAAATGGTCATTTCGCTCATTCTCTTTTGACCAGTACTGTTTCATAACGAAACAGCAGGAAATTTTATCTCAAGTGCATTCCCCAACACAATTTCCACCATTTTGAGAGTACAAGGTTTGATCAAAGTCCTCCCAATGGAATATTTACACAGATAAAACGTAAAAGTTTAGCTTTACTTTTATTTAATTTGTGTTAAACAATAAAATGTGATATCCTGTGGATTATACAAAGTCTGAAATATTGTAGTTTGAAAAAAATAGTTTTTTTAAACAGTATTAGTTTGGGGTCTTAATTCCTCCCCTAAAATCCTAAAAATTCCCCCCCGGTTGAGAACCCCTGTGATAGAGACATGTTCCCAAAATTATAAGCACTAAAGATGGAGTCACACTGAGAGGGCTGTGCATCAACTGTGCATGAAACCCTTGAGCAGGCCCTGTCTGAAAGTATTGTTTCCTTGGGTTTGCAGCGCAAGTGTAAAGGACAGGAGCTTTTGGAGAAAGTGTGCGATCATCTGAACCTCCTGGAAAAAGACTACTTTGGTTTGACATACGAGGACCGACATGATCCACGCGTTTGGCTGGAGATGGACAAGCGCATAGCAAAATTCATCAAGAGTGAGTATTTAACAAGTGACAACATTCTTTCTTTTTTTTCTGTAAAATGTCTTGCATTATCAATAACTCTATCAACTAACATAATGATAGGATCAGAAGGATGACTTTTAAGGCATTGAATCAATAGTTGCGTGGAATTAAGAGTCATCATTATATTATACTAAATAGTTTTTCTCTTTCAAGTTAATGGTTGACCTTGATGGAAGGCGTGTTCTTAGTAAAGATTGAAATTCCAATAGGATGTAGTCAAATCAGTGTACTTTAAGAATAGAAAAGGGGTTGAGGATAAGCCTAAGCTTTTTCATTCTGTATGAAAATTTAAAGTTTATTATGATAATAAATACAAAATACCTTGTGTGGCCCACACTGCTTCCTTAATGACATAATGTGGTCCTATCACCTGTTTTAGTTTGACACCCCTGGTGTAGACCATATAAAACACCTATTAAGTACTGTTTTCTTATGGTAATGTGCAATTTTATATTTTTTGACAGATGAGCCATGGAAATTCAACTTTGAAGTGAAATTTTACCCCCCAGATCCTGCACAGTTACAAGAAGATATCACAAGGTAAGCTTAGATGTACTAGTCATCAATTTTTTGAATTAATTTGTTCTTAAAACTCAAAGAGGTTTTAGTGTAATGAGGAATTAATTGTAAGATAGCCTTTTCATCAATTACTAAGGGGCTACCTCATAGAGGATTATATCAAAAAAAGTATTACTGTGTATAGTTCTACTCATGGTAGAAATATTTTCTTTAGCTGAATACTGTTAAATATAAATAATATAAATAACCTGTACCTGCTTTGGTGACCGCATAGTGTAAGGCATCACTTTCACAATAGACTAGACCAGAGGTTCCCAATTTTTTTTGGCCATGGAACCCTAACTGATCATTCTTTTTTTGGCGGAACCCCATTTTGATAATAACAAAAGTGATTGTACCTTGAAGTTTAGTTTGAATATTTTCATGTTTGACATGAAAAGAAAGAATATTTATAAATTTTTCATTATAATTATTATAAGTATTATAAGACATTTAATGTGAAGAATTACATTTTTTCACATATTTACTTATAATAGCACTAAAATTAGGCTTAATGTCTGACAATTGAACGCGAAGATCTGGAGCTGCATCCAGTCTGTTTCTGTACTTGTATTTTGGTGTAAGCGTAAGCTAAAAAACCAGTCCCGCATCGGTAAGTAGTCACAAACGGAAGCAGAACCATAATAACCTTCTCAACGACTACAGGATATTCATCCTTAAGTCCAATCCAAAAGTAATTCAAATTAGAATCTTCTGATTCGAATTTTTGTTTTAGAAGGGATTAAAACTTAATGTCGATCAAATTCTCATACTCTGACACAGTTAGCATCGATGGTTTGGTATGATTTGCGAATGGATTCTGTACCCAGTCGATGTCCTGTAACTTCTCCAGGAAATACTCTTTTAGGGATTTTTTTTAAGGTTAATCAAATGTTCATGTATGCTTTTTTCCACATCTGAGATTATTTGCAACTCATTTTATTCCAGAAAGCCATTTGAAAGAGTAAAAAAACTTTCGTAACTTTTTTGTTCAACACATTCGATCCAGAAGCCAAGTTTGTTTTTAAGTGAAGATATTTTATCTCTTACTGTAAACGTGGTTTGTGGTTCTTCCCTGTAAGGCCTTGCAGATTACGAGTTTATCGAATATATCGGCCAAATAGCCCATTTTATCAACCAATGCTTATCGTGCAATAGTTCAATAGTGCAATAGTTGTTGATTGATGCTGACTTCCTACATCTTCACACGATTTTTTAAAAAGGCTTGACTGGAGTGGTAGTGATTTAACGTAATTGACAATTTGTACGGCTTGATCGAGAACTTTCTTTAAGTCGGATGTCATTTTTTTTTGCGACAAGGACATAGAGATGTAAAACGCAGTGACTGCTACTACATTTAGGTGCAAGATTCTTTATTCTTGTTACAGTTCCTTTTAATTTGCCAGTCATAACTGCAGCTCCATCACTACACACGTCAATACATTTTTTCTGATTAATATGCTGGTGTTTACTGATGTAACTATCAATGACTGTAAAAATTTCTTCTCCAGTTGTGTTGGTCTCCAAAGGTGCACAGAGTAACAAATCTTCTTCAATAGATCCTACGAAGGGGTATCTCAATAAAACAAGCAGTATTGATATCTGGTGACATCTGTACTTTCGTCAAGTTGTATTGCAAACATCTCACTGTCTTTCAATCTACAAATTAATTCATCTTCAATATGGTCTGAAATCTTATGGACTAGATCAGATATAATGTTGTTGGAACACTGAACTGCAGCCGACGATTTCTGTCATACATGGTCTTATTGAATTTTCTGTAATCGTGTGTGGTTTTCCAGCACGAGCAATTCTGTAAATTAACAGGAATGATGCTTCTGTTGCGTTTTCATTATCTGTTTTTACATATCTGTGTAAAGCAGCCACACCAGATTTATTAACCTCTTTGTATCTTTCAAAAAACATAAGCTTTTATCCTTCAGTTGTGGGTAATTGGTTTCAAGGTGTCGTTTGAGCTTTGCAGGTGCCAAAGAGCTATTAAACAGAATTTTGTTGCAAATAACGCATTGTCCATCTGGATTTTCAGCAATTCCTACAGGAATAAATCCGAAGGACAAGTAGGATTCGTCATATTTCCTACTTTTTGAAGCAGTTCTCTCCTGAGGTTCAGCCCTTTTGTTGGTTGGTGTACTTTGTCGGTCTTTCCCAGGACAAGAGTCTTCCGTATTTACCGTACCCTGGAATAAATTAACAAACATTAATAATAACCAACAACAACAATAATACCCATTAATAATAAACAACCAAATCATTAAATAAAATAAATATTAATAAATAAAAATTAAGAAATTAATGGGTGTAAGGTGAGCAAGCCAACCAGTTATTGGCCAGACTGTATTAACAGATTGACTTTGATAATAAATATAACCTACTTACAGAAAAACCAGCAGCAGCTTCTTCTGAGATATTTTCAGTAGACTCTGCTGGTGTACATGATACAACACTTTTGCCACTTGCAAGGCACTTGTTTTGAGCCAATTATCCATTATCATAAACTGAAATAACAAATAGAAAAAATATTCACAAGTGGGTCAAAATTTTAGTATAATTGCATTTTACATATTTAGGTAGAAATAAGAATAACTCTGATTAAATTAATAATTGTTAAAACAAAAAATAAAAGTCTATTAAAGGAACATTATTGTAGCAGCCTATAATTTTTAAAACCTACTATTCATTTCACAGAAGTAAAGAGGTCGGTTCGTTACAGCTCTACTACGAATAATCAAAAACCTACCTGCGAACATCGAAAATTCCAGATTAAAACAATAGGAATAACTATCAGTGCAATCTCTTCTCTTTACACCAAATACGTAAGTAAAGTTTATTCGTAAACACTTGCAGTCTTGTCGCGGTAACTGACTCGACTGGTGCGGGGTCGCAACGTCCGCGCATGCGCTGTCTCAACAGGCACCCCGGCTACCCCGTTCCACCCGCACTGTTTGATTATATATACATATATATACACCTACAGTGGCGTGAAGGCGCGGCGCGGTTATGTTATGAATGTTTTCTACGAACGTTTTAGTTAATTCTCGGACGGAACTCGGAACCCCGTCGACCCTTCCGCGGAACCCCAGGGTCCCGCGGAAACATGAGTCTGCTATGGTGAACTAAGTCAGCAAGCACACTTTGAGTCGGATAGCTAAAAATAACTTTATAGCATGATTTTAAAAAGTTTTTACTATTTTAATTTCTTCCGCTGATATTTGAATTTTCCACTTTCATATAGTTATTATAATCATTTAATCCTTTGCAAGCCTCACCTAAAATAGTAAGTATAATATTAATGAGCTACTAATCAAAACTATGGTAGTACACTTTAAAAGTGGTGGTAGTATTGCAAAAATGTAGTACCACTGTATTATAATTTAATATATTTTTGTTGATTAAGATCAATAAAAAACATTAACGACAAAGGATTTGGTTTATTAATGCATGTGTGAAAGTATGAATATGAATATATTTTGCATATTAAAACTTATATAGCTATTTATTTATTTATAAACTTGCATAATACCCATTTAAAAACCACTGTGTGATTTCTGGTTGTGTAATGTGGACAATGATTGCGAATAGTAGTTCAAATATTTACTCCAATGAGATTGTGAAACTGGTCCTCGATTGAAGATTTTACTACAAACAACATTTTTCTATATACTTTTTAGTTTTTTGGAAGCCACCATTGAATTTTTGGTCACCAAGTATTCCTGCACTCTAATTATGAAATTGTCATCTTCATATATCTTCTGGGATTCAAGAATATTTCAACAATGATTATTTTTTTTAGAAACCCCTCCTCAATTTATGGGGCCTCGATGATAATTTTCATTTACCAAGTATTTTGGCATTCTTTTGGGTTAAGGCCTATTTGCCTAAGACATTTCAGTTTCCTAGGTCTTTTAGATTTTTCGATTTGTTTATCTTTTTTGTAACTCCAACCTCCACCAATTTGGGAGCCCTCCTAAATTGCAATGACAATAATTCCTTATGCTAAGCCTGTATATGCTAGCTTAGAAGATGTTAGGTTTTAAATTGTGTGTTTATTTGATCAAATATGCATATACAAGCATAATATTATTAATATCTTAAAATATAAATTTGTTTTTTTTATTGTTAAAGGTATCAGCTGTGTTTGCAGATTAGAAATGACATTCTAATGGGCAAGTACGTATTATTGTTTAAGTATTATTATTTTTCCACATACTTGGCTACTAATTTGTTGACTCTACCTCCTAACCACCAAATATTGGCACACTATATTTTAAACTACTAGTTCTGTTTTGAATTTAACTAACTAAAATCATTTTAAGAGTGCATAACATCCACCTTTTAAAAATACTTTATAGACATTTGTGTTTACTTTATTATACTTAGTATAGTGTTATCATGTTTCAGGCTATTTTTGAGCATCGGAATATTATTTTAAGCTAGTGTGCACTTTTTGTAGTCCATGTTTGATGGTGTTAGGTAATATTTCATGTGTAGTCTCAGCCTCATGCATGTAGTTTAACAACATATAATCCAATTTTTATAGGAAGGGCCTTAAGTGATACCTATAAGCTTTACTAGATTAGTTTAATGTATTTGTATGTCAGATCATGCGATATTTGAAAAGAAAATCATTAACTTGTCAGCCATAGTATATCTTGTCCTTTAGTTGAAACATTCAGGATGTTGCTAACTATTCATGCCTAAAAAAACCAAAGAAAAAGATATTGTCGTTCACCTGTAAAAATATTTTACATTTTGAAATATCTTGCAGAAATACTGATCTTGATATGATTTTTTGTGTGTAGGCTGCCATGTTCTTTTGTAACACATGCCTTACTGGGTTCATACCTGGTACAGTCGGAGATCGGCGACTATGATCCGGATGAACATGGCCGCACATACTTGAAGGACTTTCGGTTTGCACCAAATCAGACTCCAGAGCTGGAAGAAAAAGTTATGGATCTCCACAGAACGCACAAGTTAGCTCAACATTATTTATCATTTGGACAATTCTACTATTATATAAGGATAGAACATAACTTCAAAATGGATTTATATGTTTAGAAACATAAAAATATGCATCACAATTTTTATTCTTTGTTTTATATATTAATATCACCTTATATCCCCCTTTGATCAAGGCAATACGTCTCATGTTAAATGTGTCTTTGATTGAAATGTTTGATCAAGTGTTTTTGTTCTCAGGGGTCAAACTCCAGCAGAAGCCGAACTTCACTATTTGGAGAATGCCAAGAAGTTGGCCATGTATGGTGTGGATCTCCATCCTGCGAAGGACTCTGAGGGAGTTGACATTATGTTGGGAGTGTGTGCATCAGGGCTCCTTGTCTACAGAGATAGGTAAACACAGACGTACAGTAGATTTTATTATATTGCTTAATGAAAGGGAGGAGTTGCACAGCTTTCTTCACGCACCCAATAAGCTGGTTAACTTTGATGAATCACCCTTGGATCTCTACAACAACTCTGTGATAGGCATATGCTAGACATGTTAGGTGCACCATTTTTGAGTACAGCACTTTCAGAGCGTTAGCTGCCTTTATCATGTAAGGTGCAGCATCAGTCACAAAGAGTAGGACATTGTCGTGTTGGATGCCATCGGGCCATATTAAGCTCAAAGACCCATCAAAGAGTTTGCTTAGTGTAGAAAAATTCACTTTTTCTAAATGTTCACAATTGGTGAGATAATGTTCACCAGGGTCATCTTCTTCCACCGAACCTACCACTACATCAGTTACATATTGTCCTAAAGAGTCGGTTGTCTCATCCATAGAAAACCATATTTTATTTTCTGCTACTTTTTCTTGTATCTTCTTCATGGTGTTTTCATAGCAACGGCTGACATAATATTTCTTAGTGTGGAGGAGTCCGGCATTAACTTTGCTCAAAGGAATATCAGTACAAATGAAGGCTTCACACAGTTCTTCATAAAATGCAGAATGTTTTAAAGACTCACTGGTTTGGCCAAGGAGCATTTGCTGTAGTTTTTTCTCCTCCTGGAATTGCTGAAGACCTCGTTTGTGTTTTTCTCTCTTGACATGCTGCTGTACAGTAATATTCAGCAACGAAAAGTTTTAATTTATGTGAAACACTTTCTTTCACTTTAGGCATGTTGAATGTTGAAATTCACATAAACATCAAGTGCTCTTCCGAAAAATCTAGAGAGACAATGAGCAACCGTTATCTGCAAAACTTGCTCAGACTAGTTTAGATGAGTTCATTTACAGCCCCACTATGCTAGAGGGGAGGGGGAAGAGCTATCCTGCTATCACCGGCTTGAAAGAAGAGACAAGGAAGGGGTGGAAATAGTCTAACCACCATTTGCTATGACGTGTGCAGAGATGTTCTAATAATGGGTAAATGACTCTAAAATTACAGAAAATGACCGAAAAACCTTTAAAAATGCCATATTTGCGTAAAAACATGGAAAAATGAAGAAAAAAAAGTCTTATCAAAACTATTTAAATCAGTGAAGTATCTTATGAAACACATTTGTATATACTTGAACAACGTTCCAGGTTTGGCAAAAAAGAAAGATGCAAAATCATCAAAATCCTAGCCCTAAATATAAGATTTGATCCATCTTAAAAAAAAAATCTTAAATGAACTTGCAAATAAGCTGAAAACTAATAGCCTGAACATGACTGAAGAGTTTAATGTTCCTCATTACCTTTTCTTAGTATTGATACATATTCACTTTATTATGATTAAATATTGCAGCTAGGATCAAGTGCTAGTGTGGTTATTTATTCAAACAAATGTGTTTTTCTCCTCTTTTCTAGATTACGAATTAATAGGTTTGCATGGCCAAAAATTCTAAAAATATCTTACAAACGGCACAATTTTTACATAAAGATACGGCCTGGAGAATTTGAGCAATATGAATCAACTATTGGTTTTAAATTGGCCAATCATAGGGCAGCTAAGAAACTATGGAAAGTTTCAGTGGAACATCATACATTCTTTAGGTAAGTTATATTAATTGTTCTCATTAATTATAGATTGTTGTTTGAGCATAAAAATATAACAATACAAAATTGTACACAGTGAACTTGGATGAGAATTTAATTATAACAATGTTTGAGTATTTACTTAATAAAAAGAAATTTCCCCACCAACCCATCCCACATCAATAATAATGAAGGCTAAGTGCCCTTTCACAGAAGTGGTATTTTCTTGCGCAAATTCAAATTCTATTCGCTGAGACACATTGATTCAAATAGGAGTGGTCACATAGGGAGATAAAATGTTGTGTGGTCAAATTATCGTGCCACCAGTCTAAAATATCTGCTTGTATCTAGTGATGAGATTATTGTTTGTGTGGGAAAAACACTGCACATCGGCCATGAGGTACATAGAGTAAAATGTATACTTTCAGATTTGAGGGAATAAATCGTGCGATCTGTCTGCTGTTGGAGCTCTTTCAAATTAGAATGTATCACACAACAATAGTTTTTGATATAAGGCAATGGATAGGTCTATATTGGTTTGTACATGACTAAGTTACAAATTACATGTATTGAGCTGACAAGCAAAGTTCCTTACCTTAATTTAAATGCCACTTTTTCAGATGGTGAGATTGCATTTCTTATATTTGTATTAGCTTTAAGAAAACTTGGTGACAAACAATGCGGCAATCCGTCAAATGTTTCCACAAACATGCGAAACTACTCGAAAAACTTATTATATTCACTTAGTCCGGCAAAATTTAAACCAAATTCAACCATTCTACAACTAAATATAGGGTGTCTCCAGAATCACATTCGATTTTTTACTTTTTACTATCCAACATAACAAAAGGTATGTAATCATAATACGGTTTACATCATTATCCCTGATGTAGGATACACCATGGCAGACAATGTAAACTGTATTATGGCTACATACACTCATGTCATGCAGAATTAAAAAAATAAAAATCAAAGGTGATTCTGGAGAAACGTTATATTTAGTTGTAGACTAGTTGAGTTTAGTTCAACACTTTCCGGTCTACGCCCGTGTGTGAAGTGGGCGCGATGTTTTAGTTTGGCAGACAGCACTCATATGGTATACGAGCGAAACCTTCCCATTGCCTTTAATACATTTACCTGTTCCCTAGACAATTGCCAACTGCTCTATAGCTTAGTTTAGTTCATTGTGAATCTGCTGGTACCTTAGTTTTTGTATTGGTTTATTTCAACGATTTTATAGATTTTTATAAATATTGATAGGTTGGTTATGATCAACTGAGGCTATTTGTTCATACACTTTGTTGTTTTGTGGCTAGCCTCTGTGATACAACAAATATTAATGTGAATCGTGATATGCTCGATAATTTTATATTAATTACAAAATTTTATAACTGTGTTTTACAAATAATTTTTTTTTTTCCAAATTTGAAAAATGGGTAAGAAAATCAATAAATATTTTTGGAAAATTTAGTAAGTTAGATTCATTTTTGAATATATGATTTAAAAAGAACAAGTTTCAAGCTTTAATTTCACGTATTATACTCTTGTAGGGATAAGAATAAACTATTTTTTTAAGTGAAAAAATGCTAGTCATCTGAATTAAACCATGTATACAAGCCTTAGACTGGAAAGTGTTCACTTTTGCTAGACCAACCAAGTATGATAATAAGTTTTTCAAGTATTTTTTGCATGTTTGGGGCAACATTTGATGAGTTGTTGCATTGTTTGTTTCAAAGTTTTCTTGAATCTAATACAAATATGAGAAATGTTATCTCACCATCTGAAAAAGTGGCATTTAAGTTAAGGTAAGGAACTTTGCTTTTCAACTCAATACATGTAATTTGTATCTTAAGTCATGTACAAACCAATATAGACCTATACATTGAAAGCTTAATTTATACCACAAACTATTGTTGTACGATACATTATAATTCAAAAGAGCTCCAACAGAAGACATGTTACGGGATTTATTCCCTCTCATCTGAAAGCAAAATCAAAATTGATAACATAAATAAAAGTTAAAGTGACAAAAATATCATGCGATAAAATATCCCTCATGTGAAATGGCACTAAATGTCAGGCTCAACTAGTCTGTTTTTTCAGTAGCGAGGAGATCAAGGTTTGAATCTCAACTGGCTATACCAAAGTTTTTAATTTTAATATCATCTAAAAAATTTGAATTTATATTTTGAAACTTTAGAAAACAGCCTAAAACTAAGCGTTTAACTTTCACTAAAAATGTATTCATTGGTAATATATGTATATATTTTCTCTTTTATTCTGATACTATCCACATTAAAGTAGGTAGAATATTCAATCCAGTTTTTAAAGATGCATTTATTTGAAAACTTAATGGCATGTTTTCACCTTTTCTATACAAAGAAAGTTAATGAATACTTTTTGTTGATACTATAACCCTCTTAACAGTGAACAATTATCTTGTTTGGTTGTACTTAATCAGTCAAATTTTAGTTACCCAGTAAGTGTATATGAACACTTTCAACCTTTTTACAAAGTTTTTAACTACAATATTAACAATTTTTTTTGCTAGATTAATGACTCCTGAGCCAACGCAAAAAGTTGGTCTGTTTCCTCGTTTTGGTTCCAAGTTTCGCTACTCTGGCCGCACTCACTACGAGACGAAGAAATCTGTAATCGAACGACCAGCGCCGCGCTTTGAAAGAAGTCTTAGTGGCAGGGGACTGACTTCCCGCAGTATGGATAGTGAGTCAACATTTTTAGCAACATGATACTAAAAATAACCTGATTCAAAAGTAATTTTTAAAGAAAATATATATTTTCTTTTTGGTGTGTTATTGATATGGCGACACCACTTCTATTACTATATTGACCCGAGTACAGGCTGCACCCCAAATAATTAAGAGAAAAATTTATATTTACACTTGAAAGAGTTCACTTTATATTAAATCCCTCATGAGGAAAAACCTTTCCTAACACCAAACAATAATTCCATTGTACAGGATTTCTTTTAGAAGGCTTTTTTGGTATCACAATGATATACAGTATGGTACAGTATCCTCGTGGCTTCTTTGGTGCTGACTGACAGCTCACAGCTGACTTCTGAAAGTCAACATTTAGGTTTATACCTAAATTTTGACCGTCAGAAGTGACAGCTGCTAAACACATGTTTTTGCAGATCATATGGTTCGGCGTAGGGCTACATAATTTGGTCTGGTAACTTTTCAAAGCTTTTAGCTGTCAGCTGTGAGCTGTCACTCAGCACCAAAGAAGCCATGGGGCTACTGTATCTTCAGACCATCAGCTGTTATAGTGAACACTGTTGTAATTTGTGGTTTAATTCCCCTTTCATCCACACTTGTATTGCTGAGCATGTCAAAATACACAAGTTTTGTCGTTATTTCCAACCTGACCTAGAAGTTTGTTTTTTCTGCCAAGGCCAATCACAAATTGAAATATCTTTTTAAAGAAAAACTTTTTTTTCTCTTTTTGAGGGATTTTTTTATATACCACTAGCTTCTCAGCATATTTAAACGGCAACTTTTGAACCAAAGATTCTGTTCATCTAAGTGACATTATTTCAGCACCACCAACTGCTTGCCTTAAATTCCCTTTGACACAGTTTTAATTCTCTCACAATTTCTTGGGCCTTCAATTGGATAACCTTGAGGCTGATAAGGAGTCTAGTTTATATATTTTTCTCAACAAAAGCAAGAACACACGTAACAACTTTAGGATGCCAGCCATGTTTGGGCCCTCTAAAGTCTATACACCTAAATGGTATTTTAAAGTTTTTTCTTTTTTTAAAAAAATCCTGAAAACACATTCTTCTAATAAATGTAATATTTCTACTCACTTCTTTATTGCTTTTAGTATCTGCATACTTTACTTCTTTTTGAAAACTTTATCCTAACTCGGTAATGAATGTGTGCTGAAGGAGTGCAGTTTGAAAAGGAATCCTTAAGGTAAATGTGCAAGAAGTATCTTATGTTGAGAGAATGAGGGTGGATCGGGTGAAGAAGCATATATATGTTAGAAGAGTGTGTGAGTAAAAAGGAAAGGGTAGGTCATGTAAGACTTTGCTAAATGTTGTAGACGAATGTGTGAAAAGGAGAAACATTAAAAGTTTTAAGAGCATCTATGACTGATTGTTTAGATGTTGTTGAAGCAAAGGGAGTATTCAAGGATAGAGAAGTGTGAAGAAAGTTAGTGAGGGTGGTTTAAGAATGAAGTTGTTTTTTGAGCTATATGCACAGTTCATTGCCTACCCTGTAAGGCAAGGATGGCCAACTTATGTATATACGAGGACCAGTGTGTTGGAGCCACAGACCACATAATGTTTTTTTAGCCAATACTTAGGAATATGCACTGGAATAATAAACAGGGCTATTTTAAGATAGTAGTTATATCTATTTAAAATCTATTCTCTATGTTAAAAACATTTTACGGATAGAACGAGACCAAACAAGACAAAACACATAATAAATACAAAATGTTATTTTTAATACCTTTTCAGTAAAATATTGTTATTAAAATTTAATACAGGTTAGTGAGAACACTGTAGGCGCTCATGTGAAGTCAATTTTCAATGATGTTGATATTTTTAACAAGTTCTGAAGGTGTTCATCAGTTAATCAGTTTCTTTGCAACAATGTCACTCACTGTCTTCATGATGGGAAAATTACATTCACACAAGTATGTGCTTTCAAACATGGATTCAATTCTCCTGCTAAATTCACTCAATCTAAAATATTGTTCCCGCAGTACCAGTTGCCAAAAGTCAATGCCCGTCTCATGCCTGGACTGAAGAAAGGGGTCACTTTGCTTATTGCATAGTTCCAATTGAAATTTTCTTGATGCTCTGAAATGTTGCACTTCATCGGGTTGTTAAATAACATCAGTTGTGGCCGCATGTTATTTAAGTCAGAAAATCGTTGATCGAATTGCTCCAAAAGCATGTCCGACATCGGCACACAAAACTTGAAATCACTGTAAGAACTTTTCTCCATTAACTGTTTGCATTAGGGCTCTGCGAGTACTCGTGTTCCGAGCTCCGAGTCGAGCTTGTCGCTTAAGCTCAAGATTGAGTTCAAAAGTTTTGTAAGCTCGTCATTTTCGAGCTTCCACTTCATGTACTTAATAATCAATTTCTAAAACGCAGTTGTAAGCATAGTCTATTTAATTGAGATAATATCGGCATTCCCACTTATAAATCATTCGCTTGCTTAACAAATTGTTAAAAATTAATTTCAATTTTCACATTAATAACGTAATAGAGCTTTAAAACTACTGTCGACCTGTAAATTTATTAAATATTGATGTCCATTTTGAATTATACTTGATTGAAGTTGTTCACTTGTATTACCATGACAATGCAGTGAAAATAAAAATAGCTAAGAAGATTATTAAATAATTGAATGATTTATTTTACTATTTTTACCTGGTCCCTTTCTAAAATAATAATGTATGTTAAATTAAATATCAAGAATATATTATTATACTAAATTTTTTCAAACTTATAATATTTAAAACTCGTATTAATTAATATGTTTAGCTACAAAACTAGCTCTAGTTTAGTAACTATTTAGTTATAGAACTATGTTGGTTAACCTGTTTAAAATCAACGTTGATATTTTTTGCATACATATTTTACCAAACTTATTTATATTAAAAAAGCATTTACTATTTCATATTATTTGCTAGAAATATTATTTTAGTCTTTATTTTTAATATTAAAGTCTCAGCATCAACTTTTATAAGGAATTAAAAGTTAAATTGAAGTAAATTTCTCAATAAAATAATGTCTAATAAGAGCTCATACAACGCACATGTGCAACGCATAAAGGAATGGAAATGGAACAGAAGATGTGATAATGCATTTTTAAACTAAGGAATAATAAACAAAATATGAAACACTTCAAATTTCTTTGTTTACGATTCTTACAATTTTTTATAGGGTAAATTAAGTTACTGAAACATATTTTGGGAAAACATCAGCTTATTAAAATGTCAATTTTGTTAACTTTTTATCAAGACAGTGTAGAAACATTCTACATTAATGTAAAGTGATAGTGAAGGAAGCCAACCTGAAAGGATAGTTATGTTAGGCCTAGATAAGAACAAAAACACTTCTCTCTTCATGTCTTAAACTTTTACACTTTCCACTTCTTTAAAACTTCCACAGTTGCACATTGTTTTGAATTTTAGGAAATATTTATTTTTCATATGAAGAGACATTAATGAAAAAGTAATATTCCTGAAAATTAAAATGAATGTGCAACTATGGAAGTTTCAAAGAAGTGGAAAGTGTAAAAGTTTAAGAAGACACGTAGAGAAAGTGTTTTTGTTCCTATCTAGGCCTAATCTAACTATCCTTTCAGGTTGACTTCCTTCACTAACACTTACTTTACATCATTGTACGTGTTTATACACTGTCTTGTTAATAACCAAGCCCTCATCCAATTATCGATTTTATTAACTTTTTTTAATAATCATTGTTGGTGTAATTTTAATGTTCTTAAAGATGTGACCAAGAAACCATTTTAATAATTTTTATTAGATTTTTGAGTGTTTCTATTTTTAAATTGTGTTTTATAAGTGTTATTTCTAATTTAAAAACTGATATTTACATTGTTTAATTATTTTTTTCCAAAAGTATTTACTTTTTATAAAAATTAGTTTCATTCACATGTTAAGAACATTAGTTTTAATATACTTTAACATTTTAAAATTATTAATATATTCGAATCGAACTCGGGAACTTTCAGAAATACTCGACTCGAGTTTGACTTGAATAAAAAAAACCAAGCTTGCAGACCCCTAGTTTGCATAAAGGGCATTGTAAAAAGTTTTCACTAGCAAGGGTGGATTTAAAAGCCTTTAATCGGTTTATGAGCCCGTCAAGGTGTCCAACTTTATTTGAGATGGCTTGGTTTCATCCCTGTAGCTTCAGATTAAGTTTGTTCATTTGTTGAGTGATGTCCGTTAGAAAGGTGAATGGCCAGTTAAAGTGGGGATCAAACAGTTTTGCTCCAATTGCTTCTGTATTGGTTTTCACATGTTCACCAAGAAACTCTCTATGTTTGGTTTTAATTTTGGCAGCCATTTTGTCTTTATTTTGTATAGGTATTCATAAGTTAGGTAGTCAATATTCATCTATTTTTAAATGATTTTGTTGAGGTTAAATGGGAAACCACACTATTTGTTGTGGCAATAAGTAACTATTTTGATCTGTATTGATATAAATACATGCATATCTTTTTGGCACAATATTTGATGTGTATTATATAAGATTGGGATTATAGACCACATTAAGGTTTTATGAAGGCCATTTATAGGAAAAAAAGTGTGGCTTATTTTTGGGATGATGTGGTATTAAAGCACTAAGATAAGCCTCTATTAGTGTTTTGGATGTTTGTAGCCCTGGCTGGTCCTAAACACCTGCAGGAGGATGATTCAAACAAGAGGCACACTATGTCACACCCTCCAGAACACATACCAGATATGGACCATATTGATGACAAGCCGAAACCTGTCAAGGACCTTAAGAGGAAGGAAGAGAAACTTAAAGAGAAGGTAAGAGAAGTTTTCACTTTCCTGTCTGTCATTGCTTGTATTAGTTGTCCCAGAAATGCTGCACAAATGTTTGAAAGTAGTCCCCTAGAGAGTTGAATTTGATGAAAGACTATAAAAAAACATATAATAATTTACATTTATAAAGCATACACTAAAGCTTGCGAATAATAATAAATTGGTGAAAACATAACAATATTTAAAAGCTGTAGGAAGTATTTTTTAAGAAGGCAAGAATTAAATTTAATCTATTATTAGTAGAGATGGGTCGAATCCACTATTTCTCGAATCCGAATCTACATTTTATTTTCATATCTTGAATCTGAATCCTAGCAAATTGTTAGAAATTTTAATTATATACAAAAATACCTACATTACACAATATATGCCTAAACTGTAAATTAAGATTTATTTCAAATATGCTTTCAATTTTAATCAACCCCAACCACCCCTCGCTAAATACTGGCTAAAATCCAGCCAAATTAAACAATCTAGACTCATATTATTGTTTAGAAATCAAATCAATCAAAATTTGAATGTATTTTAGTTATTTTTAAAAATGTTGTTAGAATTGGTTAAGTTTATAAAAAAAAAAGTGAAATAAATAGATTATCCCTAGTTATCCTTTGATCAACTTTAATCATCATTGAAGGATTATAATTTATTTTAATAAGAACTCAATAATGCCTAAGTATGTATTATTATTATTTTCTTTTAAAGCTATTATTTATCTTTGTGTAGAAAACAAAAAATATATTCGATTCTTGCGATATATCGATTTATGAGTATACATTCCTATTTTATTAATCAAGACTGCATTTGAATATTTTTACAATTAATTCAATAACATAGTTAAAAAAACTCTTTGTTAAAATCAATTTAAAAACAAATTATGAATTAGGAAGTCATTATTTGATTCTTTAAACTCGATAGCACTTACTAAGTGATCAGATTACATGAATTAATTTTAAACCAATAATCAATACACATTATGTAGGCCGGTAGGCATAAATAAACAGTTTTATCAGGGTCCAAAGTTGATAGTATTTATTTTTCATTGAACCCAACAAAATAGCTAACTTAAGGATCATGTGAAATAAATTGTACTTCTTTGAATAGTTTATTATTATTATTAGCACCGCGTCTTACTACCCGTTCGGGTTATACACATTCTTTGAATAGTTGTAGATAATTAAAACCAGTAGGGTAGTAAGATAGGTATAGGGTGTAATTTAACAGTCATGTTTATTTAATCATCAGTTTGGCCACCGGCGAGTAAAAATATACGTCATGGCGGCTGACGTTTGTAATGTGTTCTTATTTCTCTAAAAAAAAAAGCCATACTTTGTTTTATTGATTTCGAGTTTATTTGTAATTCTAGTTTTGATTTTCAGTTTTTAAAGAGCTTTAATGTGTTCATTAAAATATTTACAAGATTGTTCCTGAGGTGAAAGTTTCAGAAGTAAGCATGCGCTGAAACTGCTTAGTCCAAGTGTCCCATAGGGGTGAAAGGGTAGGGTACTAGGCATGTTAAATTTTCTACACCTAACAATTATTATTTTTTTTAAAAAGAAGATTTTATTCATGTTTATCTCTTTTGTCTGGCAAAATAATGATAACGGATTAATTTGTGCTTTTCAAGTAGGCCTATTTTAGTAATTTTTGAATTCAGAAATCAAATAAATATGCTCTGTTTTCGAGGTGAAAGATTCGACTATTGAATCCAATAAAACACTGAATCCTCGAATCTCAAATACTTGTCAGGATTCGGTGGATTCGAGTGACCCATCTCTAATTATTAGTAAGTCTTAAATATTATCAAAAATTTGTATTGGACTAGTAGTTAACTTGTTGCACCTCCAATAAATAACAGTATAAAAAATCAATGTAACTATCTAATAACTAATAAAGCATCCATCATTTATTAAAAAAAATTGTTGTTAATTCATCACTAGTGTTGAATTACATTTATCATATCACAATTGCTAGATTATTCTCACAGCTTCCTAAATAATAAATAAGTTGAATTTATAGATTAATAGATACTGATTGTAAAAACCCATAAAATCTGCTATTTGTACTGATACACTCAACTATCGGCACCTAGAATTTACTTTAACAAATTGAGGTTCTACATTAAGGATTTTCTATTCACACTATACTATATTAAAGAATTTAGTTTTATCCATGTAATACAGTTTTTTACAATTCTTTTGAAATATACAACGCCTAAATATTTTATTTGCTAAGAACTTTGCAGGTTTAAACTTACTATAGAAATCCAAATCATTTAAATAAATAACCTTTAACCAAAGTCTTCCCTTACTAAATTTTCATTGGCAATGGGGTATTTAATTATCACATCAGCATAGCTACCAATTTGTACTTTTTTAAAGAGTGAAACTGATTATTCCTTAAACAGCTATTATTGTATAATTAATCTTAAAAAATATTTGAAAGTAATTATTTTATAGAGAGCTATAAAATTGGTTCCATTTTTATTTTAAATATGGATTATGTCAATAAATACAAGAAAGACAAAAAAAACTTAGAAAATGGCTGATGACTTTACTGGAAGTTTAAAGTTTGGCCAACCTAACATGAAATTTTCCGACTTATTTGAAACCCTCAGGTGACTATAAAAATTTGTATGGAAGAATACCATTGCTAATTTAAGATCTGAGGACTTACATTTTCAGATCCAAAACTAACTTATCATCTCATTTCAAATCTGAATTTGTTGCTTATTTCAATATTTTAACGACAAACTTAACAGTCAATTGAGCTAATATTTGTTAATCCCTATGAAGTTAAAAATCCATCACAAAATGGTGACATCGAAATACTTTTGCCATTCCAGTACAACCTCACCTCCTAACCTCCCTCTGAATTTTGTTATTCTTTTTGTATTTCCATCTTGCAATTCTTGTTTATGATTAAATATAAGGATTCATAAATCAGAACATCAAAGTTAGCTGATTTAGCATTGCTGATGATGACAGGATAGAATGCTGATGATGACATGATAGCATTGTTGATGATGACAGGATAGTATTGCTGATGATGACTACAGGATTGCATTGCTGATGATCGGATAGCACTGTCTATGATAACGCCATAGCACTGCTGATGATTACAGTTTAACACTATCATGGAAAGAGGGGAAATTTGCATTTAAGAGGTTGAAACAGGGACAATTACCAGGTGGGGAAGAACTAACATTGAAAGTTATAAGAGCTGCAAGGGAAGTGGGCATACAATGGCTATACATAGCGATATGGAAGGAGAACAAGGTAGAGAAGAAGGGAATTACTGTACCGATTCTTAAGGAAGGAGACTGGAAGAGGTGTGTAAATAATAAGGTAATAACACTTATGTTATGGTAATTGAAATGGTCATGAATGAATTGGAAAGAAAACTCAGAAAGGAAAGAATGCAAGTCATGATGTTTGCTGATGACTTAATGGTATGGAGGTAGAAGGAAGAGGAAGCACAGGAAGTTATAAAAATGGAATGAGGGCGTGAAAAAGTTTGGAATTAAATATAGTTGTGTAAGAGACCTGCTATGGAGAAGAGAAGTTTCTTTGATGTTTAGAGATAAGATAAGATAAGATGTAATATGTATGAATTGTCACATACGCAGCAAAAACATGGACAATAAATAAATGTAAGAGAAACTCTGAAAGTGATGACCATGGGAATGAAGTTTGTGAAGAACATGTTAGCTGTCACGAAGATATGCAGCATTAGGAATGAAGTTGATTGGGCAAAAGTTTGGGTACAGAGAGTACATGAGATAGTAGAGGAAACAAGACTGAGATGGAATGGTCAAGTAATGAGGATGGGAAGTAGAGAATTCCACAGATAATGATGACGATGAAGTATGTAGGGAAAAGACAACATGAGAGACAAAAAAATAAGAGATAGGAGAAGCAAATAGCAGAAAGTGTGCAAGTGAAAGGAGAAAAGAGGAAGTGGTTGATTAAGGAAAAGTGTTGGAAGGAAAGAGGAAAATGTAAGCATTTTACTAAACTGTCCCAACCTCAGGCTGGAAACAGTTGATGATAATAAACTACGCTTACTTAGGTGGCAATGTCATCGCTTTTAGCTATAATACAATATATATTTTTATCATTTTTACAATGCATTCAGGATTATATATTTTGTCCTGTTTGTTAATATATGACGTGTTGCTAATAATGATTTTACCAAATTTTGTAACTTCAGCTAATAGTTTTAATTTTATGGCATTTATCAAATAATTTAAAAAGCAAACCTAACTTACATGCTTTTTTAACTAAATCTAATAATTTTTTTATATCATATAAAATGTAAGACTTTCATTACTCTGTGATAAAATTAAATTGATAAACTCTTTTTTTAAACTGGGGATGCAATCAATATTTTAGTTTATCTTTGCACAGTATATCCTAGGGCGGTATGCAAGAACGTTAGTGAATGCTGAGTGGACCGATTGTGTGGTCCCAAGCGCAAGCAAACACATGTATTGTCATAATAACATCCACTTAGTCAAGTCCTTTTATATGGCCCCAAGTTCTCTTAGTTTTTTTTATTTCACTAATAATAATTATTATTATTAGCACCGCGTCTTACTACCCGTTCGGGTTATACGCACTTACGCTAATGTGTAATGGTAGGGTGATTGTAAGGGTGATTGTGAGAGGAAATGAAGGACCTACAGTTTAACGTGGAATCCGAACCACGGTGGCGGCCTGGCATTCCACACATTCACAAGCACTAATAATTAATTTTGAGGTAGTTCAGCTATGCTTTGTAGAAAGTTATGTGTATGGGTCCATGACAAACTTTTAATTTTTGTTTATTTAAAAATAACACACTAGTTCCAGTATCCATTCAAACTAGCATGTTGTTTTCTCAACTTAAGGATGAATATAAGTAACATAAAGCATTCATTAATACTACTTTAAAATTTTTAATGACATTTCTTCTTACAGGCCTAATTTTCAAAAGCTATTTTTTCTAAGAATGAAATTTTGTAGGTAGGTTTGGAAAAAATCTTGACTGTTGAAGCACCTTCAAATGAACCATCATATAGAGCTAAATTTGTCTGTATCAATTAAATCATGTGTCAATATTGTCTTATTAATTGTAGAACATTTAAAATAAAACCAAGTACTGCTGGTGAGGTTAAGACATGAAACACCACTGCCCGGGTAGTGGTATGGTAGTGGGGGTGGAAAGGAGAAAAAAGTGTTTAGCTTTCTCTTTTTGGTTATAAAATTAAAATCGCCTCTTGGCTTAACTTAGAAGACTAAAAAAAAAAAGTGTTTGAAAATAAGATGCTAAGGAAGATATTTGGTCCAATAAGGGATGAGGCTACTGGTGAGTGGAAGATATTACATAATGATGAGTGACATACCCTGTACTCTGTATGGTTTGACGAATCAAGTCTCGTAAAATACTGTGGGCTGGTCATACAGCGCGAATGGAAGATTCTAGAACCTTGTTCAGGGTACTGACTGGCAAACCCAATGGGCAGATACCATTGGGAAGACTTAGACCAAGATGAGAGGATAACATTAGAATGGACCCGAAAGAGATAGAATCTAATGAGGTGGACTGGATAGAACTAGCTCAAAATAGGGATAGGGTGTAATTAGGGGTACTGGATATAAATAGCTCAAGATAGGTATAGGGTGTAATGAGGTGGACTGGATATAAATGGCTCAAGATAGGAATAGGATGTAACTAGGTGGAATGGTTAAAACTAGCTCAAGATAGGGTTAGGGTGTAATAAGGGTGACTAGATATAACTAGCTCAAGATAGTGATAGGTGGTATACTTTTCTAAGTGGGGCAATGGATGTTCGCATTCTTAATGCCATAGAATATGTAAATATGTGTGAAAACGGTGAGGAAACACTGGACAATAATGCAATGTAAGTGAAGTGATAAGGAAGAAAGTCAACTTGAAAGGATAATTATATTAGTCCATGATAGAAATAAACTTCTTTTCATTTCTTGTCTGTACATATTTGGAAAGGTTTAAAAGTAACTTTTCGGTATGATAACTTTGATATTACTACAGAAAACATATTTACGACTTGCTCTACACTTCGGCACAAGTGAATATACTCTGAAAGGATTTTTGGATAGATAATTGAGACGGGTCCATTTATAACTTTCAAAACTAAATTCATCCATGCATGCACATATGTTGTTAACCTCTGCACAACCCTAAGGGTTTTTATGCCTTACCTCACCAACAGTACATAATATACATTGCATGGTGCAAAACATTTGGTGTCATAATGTTTGTTTAAGGCGGGGTACTAGTGAGCGCGAGTTTAGTGCATTAACTTTGCAGTTTTTATAGCACAAACATTTGTTGGACAAAATAAATCAAATATTTCTTCTATAGAATCATTGAGTTTAGTTTTCTGCACATGCTAATCTCAACAGTTGTTGAATATCTGTCATGAGTATGGCGACATTTGGTGACAAACTTTTTAAATGAAGACAAAAGTTTGTCACCAAATGCTGCTATGCTCATGACAGTTATTCAACGACTGTTGAGATTAGCATGTGCAGAAAACAAAACTCTATGTTTCTATAGAAGAAATATTTGATTTATTTTGGCCAAAAAATGTTTGTGCTATAAAAACTGCAAAATTAATGCAATAAACTCACGCTCACCAGTACCCCACCTTAAGTATGTTCCCCAGTTTTGATTATTGAGAATATTTTCAGCCAACTTAATTTTGAGAAAGTTCTTCATTATTTTATTTCATTTCATTTTCTTGAGTGAATATCTTGGTAAAAACTTTTATCTTACATTGCATGAAATTAATGAAACAATGGTGTTTATTAATGTGGTTTTCTAAATCTAAATATTACTGTTTATATTGTAAACATTGTGAAACTCACACTATTAATAGAGTAAAGCAAAGTGTGTGTGTTGAGTGTGTGTGAACCTAACGTAAATGGCATGTGTGGCTGGTACTAACTGCTATCAGCTGGTGAGGAAGTCTAGTACCGGCACTACCTCAGCTAGTTCCTCCAGCTCTATGGAAGGGGAGTACGAGGCAGGTCGGGAGGAAGAGGGACGCAAGTCCGACACTGAAGATGGAGAGACCAAACTCAAGGTAGCACCAGCATGCAATGTTGCCACTTGTGTGAACCACACTCAGCATTGTGAATTTGTTTGCTCTCCTATCCTCACACTTTGCTCCTCTTTTTATTGGGTTGTACACTTGGATGCCTGAAAAATAGTTTTTCTTTGTATTTTTTTCACAGTGTTTTATTAGGTTAATTAATGCATTATTATGTTACTAGACATTTTATTTTGGTTTTTGTTTGTGTCATGAATAGAGACCCCAATTTGTGGTAAATAATATAATTGGATTTCGTCAAATAAAAAGATTTGATTTCTGTATAAAAAGACAGTGGATTAAATATTTATTTTTGGTTAAAAATGGTTTCAAATTAACACTTATATAAGTGGTATGGTGCAACTAATAGAAAAATTACTGCTAACATTTATATAAATAAACCAACAAAAAACAGACGGTATAAAATATATAATTTAATTTGCTTAGAGATGGTTTCTTTTTACTGTATATTTAAATTTTTGCTTTTTAATTCACAATATGTATGTTATAATAACCAGTTCAAACATATCTTTGACCAATGTATTTTGGTTGAGGAAGTAATTTTTTGGACTGAGGGAACTTTTATCTTGTTACAAAATTGGCCATTACTCGTATTTAAAAGCTAAAGTGGTAATTTTGTGAAAATATTTTATTGCATACATGTATTACACAATTTCAATATGCTACAATTTTGTTTTGATAGCTATTTCAATGTTTTAATTAAAAGTTCATAAAAATATTCTTCACAAAATTTCATAAAGACATGTCTTGCAAAATTCATGACACTTGGAACATTTTATTTATTTGCAACATTTGTGTGGCAGTAAAGTGACTCCTACATAGTTTTTTTTTTATCATAATGCTTTCATTTAAAAAGCAGTATTATGTTTTTGTATGGTAAAAAACATTTACTTTACAGTATAATTATTATTTCTTATTAGTTTCAAAGATAACAATAAGTTTAAACAGTGTAATTATGTTTTATTTTCACACTCACAGCTTACACTTTAGGAATAATTATTGGGTATAAAGTATTACATAATATTACAACCAAACAATGACATTTGACACATTTATTTTACTAAAATCTGCTGGTTTCTCATTGTCTCTTTAACATTGCTATCTAATTAATAGCATTTTCATAAAAGCATTAATAAAACTTTAAAGTGCATTTAAAACTGCAATTTATCTTAAAAATTATAAAGATAAGGTAGTCCAACCTGCATTTTTATTAGAGGTTTACTGATGCAGATACCGATGAATCATAATCGGCTGATTATTAGAACATTGACAATGAATTATTGTTGATTATCCTGCCGATTAATAGGCTTTTATTTTTTAAATATTCATATTAATACAACAAATGCACTGTGTTTTAAATGTATGAAAAAAGATTGATTCACACACTATAAATTATAGTGGACAAGACTCAAAAGTAATATAAATGGTTAATTAATGATTATATAGCACATATTAGATATACATTTTAGATTTCCGTTCAACATATGCCATATTGAACTAATTTTGCAACTTTAGTGCAAAATGTTTGATTTTGAAATTAAATCCTCTGTGAATTATATATAATAATATATTATATTTGAAAGAAGTTACAGCAAAGGGGGATAGAAACATTTAAAGTAACGAGCACAATATGACTTTTTTACAATGAAAAGACGAACATAGTTCACATTTTATATTGCTGCTATTAGACATTGCCTACCTCTTGAAGAAAATCAATCTTTATCGCCCAATCCCCCGACCTAGGTTTCATTCTATCAGAACTCATCAGGAGAAAAGAAGGAAAAGGAAGTTTGTAAAGGATGATAGGACACTTAGCTAAAAACATTTAAAAGGAATAACATAAAGGACTCCCGCAGGAAATAGATACCGGATGAGGGGAGGTGGGTGGGTGGGGGGGGAATACATATATTAAAAAGGAAAACTTTTTTTCTCTTTATTTTTTAAAGTAATCTTACACATCTATTTCACAATTTGTTCTAGCTTTCAATATATAAATAAATTAATAGTAGGATTAATTTGTTCAAATAGTTGAATCATGAGCAACTAATTTCTGTAATCGGTATTGGTATTTGGCTTTTATTGAATTGGTACATTTCCAATTTTTATTAATATTATTTTATTTTAATGCAAATAATTTTCTGAAATTATCGATAAATCTGGACAAAAAACTATTATAAAATATGTTAGTAAAATAGGGTGAAGTAACCGACCTTAGTGGTCACACATTTTAAAGTGCTAGTCTCACAATAGACTGACTGGATTGCTGATGCTTGGCAAGCATAGGTCTCTAAACCACCTTATTCATGTGTTTCACTATCTATTAAATGAATACTTTAGTTATTGTTGCTTAAATGAGAAAATTATATACCTAAACATCAAACCACATATTTCATATAATATTTTATGCAGCTAAGATTTAAATAGGGATTTTCATGATTTTTAGAATGTTATCTAAATTAGAATTATTAGTTTTCAAAAAGTGATTTAGCTATTTTATTTCTTCATTCTCTTATATAAGATGGTATTGAGTACATTTGTAAATAGTTCATCAAACATTAAATATCAAGAAATTTACAGTATTTTTTTAAAATTAATTATCTTAATTTTATATAAAATTCCGGTCAAGAAAACTGAGATAAACAGTCAAAGGGTTAGTTGTGCCGACCACCTCTATCTGCAGAAGTCGGCACTATATGCAGTGACTGCTTGAGTGTGGGCTGACACCATGGAGTATCTCTTTGTTATGATTAAACATAATTTACATAATTTTTATTATTTTTACACAAGATAAACGACTAACTCAATTATGAATGGCCAATCCTCTATAAAGTCTGGACTCGCAAATACAGGAATATAAACTCTTCAAAAGCATACATGATCTGATAGTTGGGCTTATTGTCAGTCTGCTTGACTCTTGACTAAAGAAGCTAAGGTTTAAAGCTCAACTGGCTACTCTAAGGGCAAGAGGAACTTGAATAATGTTTTTATGTCTTATTTTTAAATGATAGCTTTTACATTCATTTATAAATTTGACCCAATTCTGCACCCTTTTATTAAATAATAGAAGTTAACGCTTTGGTTTATTCTTTTTACTTATTTAGCGGAAATTTATTTATGTAATCATGTTTTATAGTTGTTAAAGCATGCATCTTTATTATTTATACATCTTTTTGTCTTCAAGTGATTAGATGCACATTTTATGAATGGCTGAAAGATTATAGATGCATGCCTAAAGATATAGATGTTTGGTTATCTTATAAAGGCTTAAAATAGATTTGAGGTTTTTATAAATATATATTTTATGTTATTGGGATTTAAGAGAAATAACAGAATCAGAGAAATCAGAATTGTCGAATTGCTTATTGAATAACTCAGTTTGAGAAGATATTATAATCTAATTAAAAACATCATTTAAAAATGGATGGAGCTTGACTAACAATATAAATTAAAATTTAAGCCATAATGGCTGGCGGAATTAAAATGTCAACCCGGCTATAGTTACTACTGACATTTCACACAAGTTCTTAGAGAATTTTGGTTGCTGTTTGTTGGTTACTGCTATTCTCTTGTAACAAGAATTTAGTGTTTGTTTACCAAGTTTGGATTATTAGAGGTATTTTATCGTTATACAGTATTTTGAAAGAAGGTACAGGAAAGCTGGATAGAAACATATAAAAAGAAACAAACACAAAATGGCTTTTTCATTCTTTATTTGGGGGGAGCTTATTTTTGGGTCAATACCATAAGTCATGAATAGCTATGTTAAGATAATGAAAAATCATGAAAATTGGCTCTCTATACAACCTTAACATAAAAAAAACAAGGAAAGGGCACTTTAAAATAGTTCTCCAAATTCTAAATACTTTGGTGAGCAAGTCAAAGTTAAAAGCTTATTTTTTTAGCACCATATACTACCCGTCTGGGTTATACATTTATCTACTAATTACGAGAATGGTTTAAGGGATGAGGAAGGTCATATTTAGAAGAAGTGTACTCACATTTGTGTGGAGGTAAAGTGGAAAAACCATTATGGAAAAAATAATCACAATACATCAGACTGAGATTCAAACCTTTTATCTCCCCGTCATTGGCAGTCTAGTATACTGCAAGAGTAGTGTCACAAGTTGTGATTAATACACGTCTTGTCAGAGGTGAAGGAAGGGTTTGGAAATCAAATAAATCTGTGTACCGAGACCGAGGATTGAACCTCGGACCCCAGCACAGAAGTCTGGCACCTTACCACCAGGTCACCCAATATAAACATAAAACCAAATATACGTCAGCACATTTCTTTATAACCAAATTAGAAAACAGGACAGTTGATCTACACACCCAACTCACAGATCGTATCATATTTTTTGGGTAATACTCAACTTGAATGTTTTTAACATATTAAAAATTGTCAGTTATTTTATTTACTTGGAAATTTACATTAAGCTACTAAATTGTTATAATTATATAATTACTTTTATGATTGTATCACATACAATATTTTTGTAACAGACACACATTGTAGTAATCATCATCATCATCTTTATCAACTGTTTCCAGCCTGTGGCCAATTATTTTATTAAATGCCTCCATCATCCTTCATCCTTCTACCAGTCTTTCTCCTTTAATGTCTTCCATTTTTCCCCTTTCATTAGCACACTTTCTGTTATCTGTTCCTCTCATCCCTTTCTCAGTCTACCTTGCAATCTTTTTCCTACATACTTCATCTCCATTTTCTCTCTGGTATTCTCTCATGTACTCTCTATACCCCCACCCTTTACCTGAGTAATTCATTCCCATAGCCTACACTTTCCTAGACTATTTTAGATACACTTCCCATGTTTGTGACAATGGGTATAAGGTACAACACTTCAGTAGTACAGATTAAATAACATTAAGTGTAGCACTATAGTTGGATAATACACATTATTATATATTTTGAATTAGATTTAACAAACTACTACTTCTCTTCAGTATTGATAGTATCGCTAGAAAGTTGGGCTGAAGTGTATTTTTTAAGGTTTTCTGTTTTATTGAGAGATAGAGGTCAAAATATCAAAACAACCTTGGTACTAGTGATAATGCCTAATATATTTTCCACAAAACCAAAACCAGAGGTTTTAAAATATGTATACATAGTAGACTTATACACCCAATCTAAAAATTTGTTATAGGGGTTATTTATAAAAGAAGTTTATATGCAGCACACTATTATATTATGTTTGAAATTATGTTTGAAATTAACAAGTTATGTTCTGAATACTTTTAATTGTTCTAATGTAATCCACTTAATTTATTTCACAAATATTTTTAAACTATATTTTCTAGAAACCTGTGGGCGGAGTTGCCGTGTTGCCTCCTGGCGCTCTGAGTTTTGGCAAGTCAAAGAAAAAGGACAAGGATAAGTTAGGAAAGGGAAGTGACAATAAAGCCCAGGACAGCGAGGAGGAGAAGGAAAATCGTCACGACAATGATGCAGACACGACAAACGATTCCTTCAACACTTCAGCAGAGGAGAAATCACCTATTTCACTCGCTTTTGGAAAGAAAGACAAGGATAAGAAAGAGAAGCGAGACAAGGAAAAGAAAGAGAAAAAAGACAAAGAGAAAGACAAGGATAAAACTATTGAGGGAGACTTGGAGAATGATAAAATAAAAATAAAGGTATGTTTTACAGCCATATATTTTATTTTGTATTAGTGAATTTACTCTAAGCTTTAGTAGCTCCAATTTTGGTAAAGATTATTTTTATTAATTAGATTTGAGGCAACTCTGGCTGGTTTCTGTTAGTACAATGTTACTTTTATATAATGTATTATTACAATGACTGTATTTGCTGCACATTGGCATGTTAGTAAACATTCTGGGTTTTGCATAACAGTTAGTGTTTTACCTTTTATTATGTTTTATATCAATGATACAACACAAAATATTTATTTAGAGTGTTTGATATGTAGATCTTTGGTTTGATGCATTGTTTTTGTAATTGTGCTAGGTATATTTCAAGATTATTATGTGTATAGTAAAACTATAAATATGCAATACTAAAAATACTAGCAATAAATAAAAAACCATTATTGTAGATGATGTATTTACTAGAGATGGGGTAAGTTTTTTATTTCTTGAATCTGAATCTTAAGTTGTTGTTTTTTAAACCTAGAATCCATCTTTAAACCTTTATAAATGTAAAATTTAAGCTAAAGTGAAAATATTTGAAATTTAATTTATAAGTTGTTTAAAGCTTGGTGACACACACACACACGTGTGCGCACTAGGTTATGCATACACCTTTCCCTTACAGGGTAGGCAAAATACTGTGCATACAGCTCAAAAACAATTCTGTAATCAATCCATCCTCACTAACTTTCTCCACACTTCCCTATCCTTGCATGATCCCTTTGCTTCAACAACATCCATACACTGAGTCATACGTGGTCTTTTATTCTTAAAACTCTAAATGTTTCTCTTTTTCACACATTCATATACAACATTTAGCCACATCTTACATAGCCTACCCCATCCTTCTGATCCACACAGTCTACCTTCGTCACTCGACCCACACTTATCCTCTCAACATGCCCAAATCAACATAACACACTTCTTTCATCTGACATTTTGGATTTACTTTCATACCACACTCCTTCAGTACTCATTCATTACTGACTGTTCATACGAGTTTTTTCTTATACAGTTCTTAGATATCTCATTCCAACTGCATTCACCTTGTTCTTGTGTTTCTCCTGACAAACCAACACTTCACATCTACACAACAATGTTGGCATTAACACACTTTTATATAATGTAATGTTAGTTTCTTTCGATACTACTTCATTCTTTGCAATAGTCCACATACATTATACTACTCAATACTACTTCATTCTTTGCAGTAGTCCACATACATTCTACTACTCTCAAAGATGCATTCACCCATCTGTCAATTTCACCATCCATTCTTTAATTTTTACAAAACATTCTGCCTGGATACATAAGATCATTCACATATTCTAAGTCCATTTATACTAAGCTGACAATCATTTCTTGATCCATTCTGCCTGCCACCACATTAAAATGATTAAATGCATTCTGTTAGTCATTTTCACTCTCATTAATATAGCACACTCAAATTCACATTGCCAATTTGTACACCACGTCCTCACAAACATCCCTCTTACACTTCCATGAATACATTAAACAACCATGCAGACATAACACAACCTCGTATAGCACCATGTTCAATGTCAAACCATTCGCTCAAAGCTCCACCAACTCTTAACAACCACTTTACTTCTACCATAAACTGCCATAGTTGGCATTTACTGACTATGCATCCACACCATACTCCCTCAGAACATTCCATAACATACTACTTTAACACAAAAATAGCCCAAACGTTTTTCCCAAAAATGTCCTTTAGAAAACATCAGTTCGACCTACAATCACACTCTTAGATAATATTTAACAAATAATGTTGTACCTTTGAAAATTGCATGTAGTTTGATTAATATGTTGAAATAGTTTATAATCACCACAACAGATGGTGTGTTCTAAACTGCTTAGCTTCAAAAAGTTATTTAAAAATGGATTAAAATTGATTTTAATAGTAAAGATTTATCTTCAAGCCAAAATGGCAGACAGAACTAAATAGTTAAACCCTCTATAGCTGTTCCTATGACTTCTTTTCACAAATGGTTTTTAGAGACGCTTGGTTGCTGTCTTTTGGCTACTGTTATTCTATTGTAATAAGAATTTAGTGTATTTGTTTACCAAGTTTGGAAAAAGGGGTAGATCTTTTGTTGTGACATTTTGCCTTTTACTAAATAAATATTTTTGCTATGAAAATATCACTTTTAAACTCAATTTATTTCACAAACTATATAACATGAAAAAAAGTCATTGTATAAAATTGTATTGTATAATGGCCCAAGTACCTTAATTTAGAGGTCAGAATGACATTATTATTAAATAATAAATAACGCACCATAGATAATGATTAAAAGAGCATCTCTCAGCCAATAAAAGCATCTCTCGGCTCATGATTAAGACATAGTTATGACCACAAAAGAAAGTTAAATCTTAATAATAAGACATGTAAACACTAAGAAAGCTAAAGAAAAGGGTGTATTTGATTACTTTCAAACTGGAATCATTTTCAGACATAAATATTTTTTTCCTTTCAAAGATATATTTTTAGGGTACGGCCTATATTTGGGCGCAGCTTATTTTTGGGTCAATACAGTACTTTCTTCACCCTTTCGTAAACTTTATACACATCAACTAATGCACAATAAACTTTCTTCCCTTCTACCATACTTTCTCAATCACTTTGTACAATGCAAAATATCTAGTCAAGCACCAAATTTTAGAATTTTTTGCCTATTGGTAGAGGCTCTATGCTAAGGTAGATAAATATTTAAATTTTAATCATAAAAAATCTGAATTTTGGTTTAAAAAATTTTCAAATAAAAAAACTGCATCCTAAAAATCAGTTTTTAACACCTGGAAAAATCACAACAAATATCTTTTTTCACGATATTTTAAAAATAATTTCAGTAAAAAAGATTTCTTTATATTGGCAAACCTTTGAAAACTACTTTTTAAAGGCCTACAAAATAAAATATGGCGTATAAAATCAAAGTTCTATAATATCCCAGACTTGGTAACAAGAAACTAAATTTGTGTCACATTATAATAGCAATAAACAACATACAGCAACCAAAAGTCTCTAAAAACATATAGTAGTGGTAGTGGTAGCGGCAGCAGCAGTAGTAGTAGTAGTAGTAGTAGTAGTAGTAGTAGTAGTAGTAGTAGTAGTAGTAGCAGCAGCTATATCCAGGGATGAGTATAACCTGAACGAGTAGTAAGACAAGGTGCTAATAATAATAATAATGATATCCAAGGATGCGTATAACCTGAACGAGTAGTAAGACAAGGTGCTGCTAATAATAATAATAATAATAATAATAATAATAATAATAATAATAATAATAATGATAATAACAATAATAATCATAATAATAATAAAAATAATAATAATAATAAATGATGATACTAGTAGTAATGATAATAGTAATAATAGTAATAATAATAAATCCCGGGTGTCTACCATCCGGGAAAATTTGGGAAAACTGGAATTAGTCAAGTTTTGAAGTTAAGAAGTTAATAGTACCGTCTGTTGCGGCTATTATAAACTATTTCGGTATACATCAATATATTTACACACATTACAGTCCTCAAAGGTACAACATTTACTATGTTTTATCTAAGTG
This sequence comes from Timema monikensis, assembly GCA_902151445.1. Lineage (NCBI taxonomy): Eukaryota > Metazoa > Arthropoda > Insecta > Phasmatodea > Timematidae > Timema > Timema monikensis. The sequence goes on from CABFVZ010000212.1 coordinate 110,781, forward strand.
TCCGATTATAGGCCACACCAAGGTTTTATAAACAAATCTTTAACTAGAAAACACAAGTTTCATTTTAAAATATGAGTATTATTAAGAAATTGTGAGAGAACTCTGATTTTGAGTATAAATATCATAATCGTAATTATGAACCCAAAAATATGTAATAATGATTTATTTGAACTTGAAACAAGTCTTAGTGCTCTTGAAATGGATTTTTCAAACGTTTCATGATAACACTGTTAGTGGAAATTTGGTGTTCCTACTTTTTGAGGATAATTACATTAAATATGCTGTGCTTCAGGGCTCAAATGGGTTGAGCTCTTCTTCCACACAAATGTGATAAGATTACCTCTAAAATGATGCCTTCCTTATCCCTACCCTATTAGGGTAATTATCATATAAGGCTTATAACCTAAACAGATAGTAAGACACAGTATAACAAAAATTGCTGTAGGTGGTTATTTCAATGAGTTTTTTCTGCTTTGCACAATTTTTCATTGTCTTTACTGTGATATATTTCTTAATATTGATCTTTAAGTGCTAATATTTCGCAGAAAATAGTTTGGCTTTATTCTTTTTGCAGCAAATTGTTTGAGTTATTATTTTTCAAAATAATACTTAGCAGACAACTAACCGAAAAATTATATACAATATTACACACCAACCAAAATTGTATCAAAGTCCATTTCTTAGAACAAGTGATTTATAAAATATGAATTTTTTGTTAATTGTCGTTGTAGTACTTTAAAATAGTACTTTTAAATTTTGTTAAATGATATCACTTTTCTCAATTTCACGGTCTTATGTTGAATAATACATAAAACCACACTGTACTACAATGAGTAGGTCTATTTTTGGTCACCTAGTCAAGTAGTGTGTTAATGATGGGAGGAGATGAGGTTTTTTTTTTAAAATTATTGTCATATTTTAACTTTTTAAGGAGTTTTTTTTACCTTTTTATTGTTAAATTCTGGTCTTGTAACGGTTGCATGGCTGATCAACTTCATTAAGTTTATTTGGTTTAGTTTAGATGTGTTAAGTTTTTAATTTGGTTTTTATTTTCTTGTTTAAATACACTACAAGTCTAGTATTTAAAATATTGTCGCATGTATTTGTTTTATTTTTTGCATGTTATTTTTGCTTCTTTTGTTTTTTTACAAATAGAATCCTGGATTCTTTTTCGGCAAAGGTTCACCAAAAGATAAAGATAAAGACAAAAGTAATAAGGAACAAGAGGTTAAAGGAGATGGCAGGGAATTTGACAAGAGTCCCGGGTTCTTTTTCGGTAAAGGTTCACCTAAAGATAAAGATAAAGACAAAAGTAATAAGGAACAAGAGGTTAAAGGAGATGGCAAGGAATTTGACAAGAGTCCCGGGTTCTTTTTTGGTAAAGGTTCACCAAAAGATAAGGATAAAGACAAAAGTAATAAGGAAGATGTTAAAGGAGAAAGCAAGGAATTTGACAAGAGTCCCGGGTTCTTTTTCGGTAAAGGTTCACCAAAAGATAAAGATAAAGACAAAAGTAATAAGGAAGAAGATGTTAAAGGGGATAGCAAAGAATTTGACAAACTGAAGCTAAAGAAGGAAAAAGAAAGTAAAGATAAAGGAAAGAAGGACAAAGAAAGAGTGGAGGATGGTGAAGTAGATACCAAGGAATCTGAAAAGCTTAAAGCAAAGAAGGAAAAAGAAAGAAAAGAGAAAGAAAAGAAAGAAAAAGAAAAGCTAGAAAAAGAAAAAAAAGAAAGGGAGAAGAAAGAAAAGAAAGAAAGAGATAAGTTGGAAAAAGAGAGAAAAGAAAAGGAAAAGAAGAACAAAAAGAAGGGTGGTAAGGTAAAGGAAGGAGAAGAAGGCGAGAAGGACAAGTCTTTTGAAACTGAGTCTGACCTTTCTTCAGCACAGACAAGTCCTGAAAAAAATGAGTCTGGAGTAATTAGCATTAAAGGTAAAATATCTCCTGCAGGAGGGGGCCCTCCTCAGGGCTCTCCTCAACTTCCTGGCTATACACGGGAGTATGATTACGAGGAAGACAGTGGCACCCCGACTCGAAAATTTTTGCCACATGGACATGGCTTCTCTTATGAGGAAAGCGAGAGACAAAATCAACTTTTGGCCCAGCAACAAGGGGATGATAATAGTCTATCCCCTAATAGTGGTAAGCGGGTCACTGGTCTGGCATTCAATTATGCTCCTGGAGAAGACAAGAAGGTGGCAGAGAATGCAGAGAAACGCAAAACTGCTTTAATTGTTGGGGTGGATAAGGATAAAGGGGCAACTCCGGCCGGTATCAGGACACCAGGTTTAGATTATGTGGAATCCGCCGCCAGGAAGGAACAAGCTAAGGGCTGGGCAGGACCCCATGCTGATGGACAGTTTGATGGAGGCAATATCTCACCTGGGGCAAGAAGGGCGCTTGATATGCGTTCAGGAGGAGCTTTTCTTGCAGGGCAGCAAGGTGAGCAAGGCCCATATGGTCCTAAAAGTCCTACCGGTACGGATCCCTCAAAATATAAAGATGGTATTGGGAACAGAGGTGCTAGCTTTCCATATGGTTCAGGCAGACCAGACGATGCATCTTCAACAGGCTTCCCATATAGCTCTGGTTATGAGGACAGTGATACATTAAAATCAAGTGCAGCTCTAATAGCCAGTGAGTCATTAGGATACCCTGGTACCTTTGCAGACCAGAAAGGAAGTTTTGGTGGAGGAACAGGGACTTTCACTGAAGGAACACCAACCGGTAACCGAACATTTACGGGTGGGAGTCAACCAAGGGGCTACGAAGACTACACCTCTGGAAGGACTGGCCTTGAAGGTAACCAAGTGCTGATAGGTTCTGGTAATGATGACATTAGGCCAGCCAATGCTGCGGCTATGGGTGGAGTGTTCATGTTAACTAGGAGTAAAGAAGACTCTGAAAAGCAAAGAGGTAACAAATTACACTCAGGATCGGAAAGTGATGGAGAGGAGGGTTCAAGCAGTGATGACTTGTCAGACTACGCAGAGGGTAAAGGTGAGACGGTACGAGATCTAACTGGTGCGGCGAAGCTAAAAATACCAAGGTCATCAAAACATACTCGACATGGTAAAGATGGAAATGAGGATCCTAAAGGTGTTTTGGCTACAGGAGGGTCTGCTCCCAAGATTGTGAAGACCACAACAAAACAAACGGTTGTGAAGGACAAGGAAGGCCTGACTCAAAACATTGAGGAGAAGGTGGAAGACTTGGGCACTGGAGCTTTTACTGTCTCTACACAAGTTAATAAGGTGATGTATGCAATTATTCTTTCTCCAGGGCTCTATGTAACTATAGTAAACTAAAGGCAGGTCTTAAAGCACAGAGTTGGGAGGAAGGGGGCATTATCAATATGTTAAAATCACATTGACAATCTGATATTTAAAATTATAGAAGCTTGATTTTTTATTACTTTTACAAACATTGGAAATTCTATTTTGAGAAAATGCCCTAAAGTAAACATTGTATATAATTTATTTTTATTTTATTTTTTTAGAGTAAGCATGTGTTGTGGATATATCTAAACAATTGAATTAGTGTATTTGTCTGCATGCCATCAATTTGGGTATATATCAAACATATTAGGTCCTATGTATTATTTAATTTAATTTTCAAGAATGATATGATTTTAGATATGTTTCTAAATTAACTCAGAATGCTCTTCTTGTTTTCTATTTTTGATAGATTCAATAATCTGTTTTAATTTTAAATTCATTAAATCAAGGCTTATCATGAAATATAAGTTTAAAAATATTTTTTTAAATTATTGTATACATACAAAATTATAATTGAAATAGAGACTAAAAAAAATCAGACTAGGTCCAACTTTGGGTATATAAATTATTTATTGCTGTTAATATAAATTTGAAAAGCCTATACAACACTTCATTACACTTCAAGGGTTCTTCTAAGTAGCAGGCAGGATTCTTACAATTTTACCCAGCCTAAAAAAAAACCACTTGGGTTTTATTTTTATTTTTTAAATCTTGTTCTATTTTGCATACAAAGGAATAGTCTAGCAAAAGTTATTACCTTTTATCTGTAAATAAAGAACGCAATTTCAAATCAATTCTGCAAATGACTTATCAGTAATTTTATGCTTAGTCTCCTCTCCCCTTCCACCTCTTTATATTCCTTCTACACAAACCTGTTAGCTTTTGCAGTATTGTTGCCAAGAATTACATTGTCGCATTATTGTTTTCCTTTATTATGTCTCTAATTACTTTTTTCCTAACTATATTAAAATTAAAATATGTTTATCTGGATCCTGAATAATTAATATATTTGAATTGTGGGTTTAACCAGATAACATACATAATATCTTTAACTAAACCATAAAAAAACCAATATAATTCAACTGGGTTGGGTATTTCTTAATTAGCTCAGGTAGTATGTCTCTTACACACCTCTAGGACAACTCTTCCTGCTGTCCTCTTCTCATTATATCCTCTCTATTTCAACCTTTTGCCTCACTCATGCTTATAAGATATTTTACGTTCTTTACTTTTCTCAGTTTTCTTCCTTGTCCAAAATAGTAATGTGCCCAAATTATTTTAAAAATTACATTTTAATTTTTACCTTATTAAAAATTGTTAATGAAAAGCTAAAAATTAGCTCATTTTTAACAATATTTCATTCAGTGTTGCAGTTCTGAGATCAAAGTAAATGCTTAGAAACATAAATACAACCTTCCTTTTACAAATAAATTAGTTTTTTTTAAAGAGGCACACATTTGAGCTGCCATTCCCATAAGAAATACTATAGTGTAAATTATTTTCAAGTAGATGACTTTCTTAACATACTACTGGTTTTATTTCTTACACGACACTATTAGAGAGTTTATTGTACTATTAAAGATAAACTAATAAGGCCTGGGGGTCTTAAGCTATCATTAAAAGCTCGTAAAATAACACATATAGTGTGTATTTTTTAATTATTTATATTGTGTTAGTAATTTATGATGATGTGTTCAGGCGGAAGGCTTAGACGATAGTGGCAGGTCACCGTATGTAACAGCTACTGCAGTGACGACAAGAACTGCAACAACGCATGAAGACAAAGAGAAGAATGCAAAGACAAGTCAGGTATTTGTGCCCATTTTGGTGGTGATCTTTATGAACTTTATTTTGAAATTTTTATTATTATTTACATTGTAATTTTCCAGCATTGTGAAGATTTTTAAAATTGGAAAGTTTGTGTGTGTATATAATTTGTTATTTCTTAACATTAAATGTGTTTAACATTTACGATTTCTTATACATATTAAAGGCAAGGTGAAGTTCTAAATGTATCCTAGTTATTCTAGTAAAAAAAATATATTCTTTACTTAACATGTTTGCTGATTTATTTAATTCAAATTTAAAACACATCTGGTAGATATAGTAAAAGTAAACTATGGATGTAGGATGATTTAATAAACTATTGCCTGTGTAAAGGTACTGAAACCTAAGGATTAAATCACTGTATTATATAAACTTTAGTAAATATTGTAGATATGCATGCATGCAAACCACTTAGTGTAGCTCTTTCGTGTGAAAAAAAAAGAAGTTAATTTACTAAAATTAGTTTAAGCTACATTTTTTATAAGTTAAGTAATTAATGTGTCAATAATATTTGCCATTCGTGCACACAAACATTAAAAGTATTCTTGGGTTTCTAAGAAATAATCACAGGAAAATTAGTTTGTGTAGAAATTATCTTTGGTTTATAAATTGCCTTTATTTAAAAGAAGAAATATCTTTACCTCATTTTATATGTTCCATGATGCATACATGTTAATAAAGACTTAGAGCATTGTTTATCGAATATGAAACATGAAATAATGTTTTGAAAAACCTTAGAAAAATGCAAGAATGTTCAAATTGGTTTTGACAAGTAGCCTAGCAGTGAAATAATGGGGAATATAATTGCAACAATGGTATTGATTGAATTCAAACAAAACAGATTAAGTAATTATAGCTGGGAGTAATTTTAGTCAGTTCTTTATTAAATGTGTTTTTCTGTATCAAAATTTAAAAAAATGTAAATGAAGTTTTTTAAACACATGGGATATAAACAACATAATTAAGGGATTAAATATTAAGGTAGTTTGTGGAAAATCTATGTATATTCTCGTAGGAATAGATTGAGCAAAAGTGTAACTAGCAGGGATTTAAAACCAAACTTGCTAACATCACAGGTCACTTGGCCATTGCCATGAGTTCAAGGGGCACTGAAATGTTCCTAGATCCGTGTGTTTACCAAGCTAGTCTTCCTACCTTTCAACATTACTTTATTTGCGAATCGTTCTTAACTCTATCAAATTATATTTTATATTAACATTTAGATTATGATATAAAACGTTTATTTTTGCACAGGTTGAAGAAAAGACAGTGGCACACACAACGACAACTAGCGCCACTCGACAAGAACAGCGAGTGGTGACTCAGGAAGTTAGAGCCACCTCTACTGTTTTGGGAAATGATTCTCAGGTGAGAGGACAAGAGTAGACTAGTTTTGTCTTGGCTTCCGAAGCATGTTGAAGGAATTTGTTCATTTAACTTGATCAACATCTTAGTCTTGAATGTATATTTTAGTAGATGACTTTTGTTTTCAAATTTAATTTATTCCAAACAAACTCTTTGAGGCTGGATTTAAAATACCTATTGCATGAGAAAGTAAAATACTTTGTTTGGACTGCCATATAAGGAACTTTTGACTTCAGCTTTTACGATAGTTGAGATTCATAAAAATTTAAAATAAAAAGTAATTTGAATACAGAAGAATAACAATTTTATACAAATAGTAAAAGGAATTATATAGACCTGTGTAGTTTGGAGAATAATAGGAGTCTGTAAGCTTGTTTTTTTTATTTGAGTTTAACTCGTCGAGTATTTCTAAAAGCTCCTGAGTTTGAATATATTCATAATTTTAAAATGTTACGAGTATATATTTGTTTATATTAAATGTAAATAGGTATGACATCTTTAAAATTTCAGATTTAAAAAATATACTAAAACACATGTTCTTAAAATATGAATGACACTCATTTTTATAAATATCAATACTTTTAGAAAAAAAAGTAGAAATGGGTCAAATCCACTATTTCTTGAATCCAAATTTACATTTTATTTTCAAATCTCGAATCTGAATTTTAGCAAATTGCTAGAAATTTTAATGATTTACAAATATACCTACAGTACACAATATAGGTCTAAACTGTAAATTAAGATTTATTTCAATCATGCTTTCAATTTAAATCAACCCCAACCACCCCTCGCTAAATACTGGCTAAAATCCAGCCAAATTAAACAATCTAGACTCATATTATTGTTCAAAAATCAAATCAATCAAAATTTGAGTATCTTTTAGTTATTTTTAAAAGTGTTGTTAGAATTAGTTAAGTAAAAAAAAACATGTGAAATAAATAGATTATGCCTAGTTATCATTTGATCAACTTTAATCATCATTGAAGGATTATAATTTATTTTAATAAGAAAGCAAAAATAAAAATACAAACGGATAGTTTTAATAAAAACTAAAACAACACACTTAACAATTAAACATACATTGTAAATAGTGAACTCAATAATGCCTAAGTATGTTTTATTATCATTTTCTTATATCCATTAGCTATCTTCACATAGAAAACAAGAAATATGTTCAACTTTTGTGATATATCGATTTCTGAGAGTACATTCTATTTAAAACACGAACATATTTTCGACTCTGATATGTTCATTCTCATTTTATAAGGCAGGACTATGTTTGAATATTTTTACAATAACTTCAATAACATATTTAAAAAAAATAAACTCTTTGTTAAAATCAATTTAAAAACAAATACTGAATTATCAAGTTGTTATTTTGATTCTTAAAACTTGAGAGCGCTTACTAAGTGATCATATTACCTGAATCGATATACAATACGTAGGCCGGTAGGTATAAATAAACAGTTTTCATGAAACCCAACAAAATGCTTAACCTAATGATTGTATGCAATAAATTGGGGTTCTTTGCATAGATGTAGATAATTAAAACCAGTTGGGTAGTAAGAATTAACATAATCTCTATTTTAATCATCACTCTGGCGAGTAAACATAATATATGTCATGGTGACCGACTTTGTATCGTGTGTAATGGCAGCTTACTTTGTATCATGTGTAATGTGTTCTTATTTCTGTTAAAAAAAAAGCCATAATTTGTTTTATTTATTTATAGTTTATTTGTAATTCTAATTTAGATTTTCAGTTTTAAAATACTTACAAGATTGTTCGTGAGGGGAAAGATTTAGAAGTGAGCATGTGCTGAAATGGTTGAGTCCAAGTTTCCCATATGGGGGGAGGGTAGGATACTAGGCACGTAAGATTTTTCACACCTACAATTTTTGTGTGTGTGTGCGTGTGCATGCGCGCGTGCGTGTGTGTTTTTTTCTTTCATCTCTAAAAAAAAGTTTATAAATTGAAATCTCAATTATTAAATTAGAAATAACACTTACAAAACACAATTTTAAAATAATTACAAGACTAAAAAAAATAGGGCCCTAATAAAAAAAAATTAATAGTTTCTACACTCATTTCTTTAAGGGCATTAAATTTAAACTAACAATTATAAAAAATAGTTATAGAAGGAATAATTGCATAATGGCTTGGAAATGTTCAATAAGATAGTGTAGAAACACTGCAAAATAATGTAAGGTAAGTAATAGTGAAGGAAGTCTACCTTAGATGATAGGTTAGGCCTGGATAGAAAAACACACTTCTCTCTTCATTTCTTCAAACACTTTTACACTTACAACTAATCTGTTTCAATCCACGCCAATACTAGGATGTTTATATATGTATGAGCCTCTTGGTTCTTTTTATAAACTAAATAAAGAATCAATCAATCTTCATTTATTCAAAACTTCCACACTAACACATTGTTTTGAATTTTCAGAAATATTATTTTTTATTAATGTATCTTCATATGGAAATTATTTCCTAAAATTCAAAACAATGTGCAACTGTGGAAGTTTGAAAAAGTGATAAGTGTAAAAGTGTAAGAAGAAATAGAGAAGTGTGTTTGTTTATATCTAGGCATAACCTAACTATTCTTTCAGGTTGGCTTCATTATTGTTGAATGTTTCTACACTGTCTTGATAAAAAGTTAATAAAATTGACGTTTTAATAAGCTAATATTTTCCCAAAATATGCTTTAGTAACTTAATTTACCCTATAAAAAAAAGTAAAAAATTTGAAGTGTTTTGTCTTTCATTTATTATTCTTTAGTGTTCTCTTCTGTTCCATTTCCATTCCTCTATGCGCAGTTGCACATGTGTGTTGTACGGGCTCTCTTTGTTAGTTTTGTAGTTAAACGTTTTAATTTAACATAAATTATTATTTTAGAAAGGGACCAGGTAAAAATAGTAAAAAGAATCATTCATTTATATAGTAATCTTCTTAGCTTTTTTTATTTTCATTCCTTTGTCATCGTAACACAAGTAAACAACTTAAATCAAGTATAATTTAAAATCAACGACAATATTGATTAAATTTAGCAGTCAAAAATGGTTTTAAAGCGCTATTACATTATTAATGTGAAAATCGATATCAATTTTAACAATTTGTTAAGTAACCAAATTATATATAAGTGGAAATACCGATATTATCTCATTTAAATAGCCTATGCTTACTATTGTGTTTTAAAAATTTATTATTAAGTACATCAAGCGAAAGCTCGAAAATGATGAGCCTACAAAACTTTTAATCTTGATCAGAAGCTTAAAGGACAAGCTCGGCTCGAAATTAGAGTATTTGCAGAGCACTAGAGAATAACAGTATCACAAAACAGTACCAAATTTTATTAATATTTTAATATGATTAATTTACTTGAAAGAAAGTGTTCTTTGTGTTGTTTATGATGTAACCAATAGACATAACAAGCAAAATATAATTTATCTGAGACACAAAGCCTTAAGCAACTAACTCCTTTTTAATTTTAATTTTAAATACTTTCACTTTAAATAAAATTGTACATTTATCAAGATTCAAGATTAAAAAGAAAATATAAGTTTCAGATTTGAGAAGTATAATATTTTGCCCATATCTTTTCTTTTTTTTTAATGACACTGTCTTGCTATTTCTCTTATAGTTAAACGACATGATTATATCTATTTGTTCAGTCATATATTTTGTAATTCATTTTCAGAAGACACGGGTTTAGTTTTGATATGTGTAAGACTAAAATAGTGATCACTTTGATCATGTTAACTGCTCACAATTGGTGTTTTGAAAGTTTCTTATATGGCATTCTAACTGCTTTTTATGAAATTCTGTTAGCTACTGTGTGTGTTTAAAAAAAATTTGTATTATTCATCTTAAAAATGAGTGTCTAAAATATTATATTAGAATATAATATTCTTTATGTTTTATATTTTATCATCATCATCATCATTATTCCCGCCTTTGGCCAGGTTCGTTTAATAAAATGCTTCCATCTTCCCCTCCATTCTTCCTCCTTTAATTGCTTCCATTCTGCTCTTCTCACTTGCACACTTTCTGTTATCTGCTAGCTCCCTCCCCCCATCATTTTCTTGGCCTTCATTACAGTCTTTTTCCTACACACTCGAATGGTATCTTGTATCCCTTTTGTCAATATTTTGCAAAATTGAGTTGTTTACACTGATTCTTTGGTCATCATGTTCTGTATCTTTTAGATCATTGAGTTTCTCACTAAAACACCATTTGTCCATGATACAGACGGTTGAAATAACCTCAATTATGCAAAAAGCCCACATGCCAGTACAGTTTTATTTTAAGAACCTCACTTGTCATTGACATAAGGTGTTTTTACCAGAAAGAAAACATTTGAGTAGTAGTATAAACATGGATGATCAGTTCTATTATGAACGTCAGCCTCCTGCTGAAAATATAAATATTTCATTAAAACGAAATGAAATTTGTAATGAATAATTAGATTTAGACTAAAACATTATTAGGATTTTTTTAGTAAAAATATTATCCCAAACACACCTTATGTAACAATATTTCTGCAAAAATACCATAAGTCAAAAATATTTCTGCAAAAAACCCATATGTCAGACATAAATTATTTATTTAAAGACCCATAAAGCTAAATTTATGTTGAAGTGATATATTCAAACTATGTCCGAAACGATGAAGAATACCCCAAAAAATAATCAAATCATTTACTGTAATAGTATCAAAGATGGACAGTTTTTCGTTCCTCCTGAAAATTTCTCAAAGTGACATAATTGTATTATATTTGGAAGACGGTATAGGAAAGGTGGATAGAAACATATAAAAGGGACGAACACAATATGGCTTTTACAATGAAAAGAAGAACACATCTCACACTATACATTACTGCCATTGGACAAAGAGGTAATGGTTGCCTCTTAAAGAAAACTGATCATCACCGCCCAAACCCCCGACCTAGGTTTCATTCTATCGGAACTCATCAGGGAGGAGTGTGAAATGCGCAACACAACTTCCTAAAAGAGAGATAGAAAAAAAAGGAGAAAATGGAAAATTGTAAAGAATGATAGGACACATAGATAGGAACATGTAAAAGGTATAACATAAAGGAAAACACCTCTTTTAGGAAGTTGTGTTGTGCGTTTCACACTCCTCCCTGATGAGTTCCGATAGAATGAAACCTGGGGGGGGGGGATTGGGCGGTGACAATCGATTTTCTTTAAGTGGCAACCATTAGTTCTTTGTACAATGGCAGCAATGTAAACTGTGTGTTTCTTTTCATTGTAAAAACCATATTGTGTTTGTCCCTTTTATATGTTTTTATCCACCTTTCTTTTACCCCCACTCTTTCCCGAATAACTTCATTCCTAGCTGTTGTATTCTCCTCAATCACACTTCCAATATATTTTACATTCTGTACTTTTCTCAGCTCTACTCCATCCAACTTTATAGTATAGCTTTACTAGGCCTTACCCTCTTCTTTGTCATTATTGTCACTTCACACTTTGCCATGCTAAATCTCATTCCACACTGTTTTACTTCCTCATTCCATTCCTGTAGCTAGTTCTGTATTTACTCTTCCTTCTCCTCACACACCATCTAGTCATCAACAAACATCATGGCCTTCATTCTTACTTCCCCTTACGTTTCCTTGCCACGTTATCACTTTATTCATGACCATTTCCATTACCATTACAAATAGTACTGGTGAGATATGCTTAACTCCATTTTTTTATTTGGAACCACTCTATCCTCTTATATTGCTTTACAGTCTTTATTTCTAGCCACACTCTCATTTGCCTTCTCTGCATCCATAAATACAATTATCAAGTCCTTCTTTCCATTAGCTGTCATATAGTGGAAATCAAGTGTATTAGAGACCTCTGTTCCCTTCCTTCCATATTCTTTTACAGTGGCAAATCAGTGTTATTCACCTATAATTCGTACACCTCTTCTTTATTCCTAACTTTCTTAAAAATTGGAACTTTAATTCCCTTCTTCCAGTCACCTGGTACCCTGGTTTCCTTCCATATCACTCTCTAAAACCATTGTATTCCCAATTCTTCCCGAGATATTATCATTTCCACAGTTAGTTTGTCCACACCTATGCTTTTTCTGGTTTCATTCTTTTCAATACATTCTCCACCTCTTATGTGGGACTCACTCCCTCCTCTCCTGCTAATTGTTCATAACCCTCTGCTTCACTTTCATTCCCCTCTTCTTCTCCTGTCGTCATTCATCATTACAACTTCTTGTATTTTCTCTCTCCTCGTTTTTCTTACCTGGTTATATAACACCTTACTTCCTTACACATCCCTTTCCAGCATCTCCGTTCATTTGTCATTGGTTTCTACCCCCAAGTCAAATAGGTTCTGGGACCCTACCTGGGAATATTTTTTAAAATTAGATTCTTTTATTGCAGTGGTTCCCAACCTGGGGGGCACAAAGCACTTCCGAAGACTGTATGGGACAGTTATTAAATAATTTTAAAAATTGGTCAATAATTGTAGACATTTTTTATTTTAATCCTGTTTTCAAATTAATATATATTTTTTTCTTGTAGTATTAGAGACACTGGTTATCAGTTGTAATAATTCATAAATTAGGTGACCAGCCAAATTTAAGATGCTTGTGCGTATGCACCTGTTTAATTTCAAACTCGCAAGAATCAGATTCTCTCACATTCAGATTTGGTCATGACCACCTTGTTTTGATAAACTGTAAGCTTGTTTTTGGCTGATGGAATGTTGGCTTAATGATTGTGTTCTGGCATGCATTGGTTGTGTCAGGTACTTTCTAGGCGTTCTAGCACTTCTAGCACAAGTTCCAATGACTCTGGGACACCCATAGATCTAGATGAGCAGCCAGGCGCTGCTGGTTTGTTCTATGCCAATGGTTCCACTCGTTACAAGGTGAGAGTTTATCCGTCCATCTTACTCTGCTTTTGAATGGTCTGCCACTGTTAATTTTAAAATGTATTATTTATTTATTTCACTTTAACCACAACCTACTTTACTCATTAGTACCTAAATACCTACCTATGGCTTTAATGTGAGTAATCACATGTTGTTGTTTTTTTAACTGTAAAGTAAAAAAAAAAATTTCATCTTATTAATTTAGTCACTTTTCATCCCAGCAAAAATACAATTAAAATATTGATAAAATTGTATTTGTTTCTTTAAATAAAGTTGTGTTTAGCCTCTCCAGGCAGTCATTTTAAGTTTGTATAAAGATATAATAATTACTTCTCTAATATGTTTTATTGATTATGTCAGGGCTGCCCCCAGATTTTAAAAGTCCTATTTTAGGCATGAAAAAATCCATTAATATATTATTTTTCTATATATATATATTTGGAAGAAGGTACAGGGAAGGTGAATAGAAACAAATAAACGGTACAAACAATTGGGTGTGTCGCTGGACGTCGCTGCAACTGGGACTCAAACCTGAGAGCGTCTGCAGGGAGAGCGAGGGGAGTCATGCTAGGACTGGCCCCACTCCTGCGCCCAGCCAGCCCGTTGAACCACGTCCATAAAGTTAGATTATTCCAGGCTTGTATTATGTCCCTCCTACTCTACGCTGCGCCTGCCTGGGCTTACCTCCCCCGCTACCGTTTCTCCCCGCTCCGAGCGGTCTATCACCTATTTTTGAGGTTGATGCTCGGACTCCCCCCCCCCACCCCACACACACACACACACCCACACCCGAATACTGCTAGACTTGTCTGGCCTCCAACCCCTGGACGTGATTATTCGCGGGTTGGCAGTGACTTTCTTCTCACGAGCGCAGGCCAGTCCTAACGTGATCGTCAGGGGCATCGGCGATTACGACCCCCCTGCTCTCATCCACAGATGCATCAGAGACGATGTGGTGGGCCCCCCCGCCGGACACGGATGACCCGGGAGGTAGTCTTTGGCGTTGAGGAGCGATTGCTCCTGTTTAAGGCCTTAGGCCGACTTCATCAGGATGCGGCTCCAGTGCTGCGCTAGATTTCCGGTTGGCGCTAAGTCCAGCCCGGGTGCGTGTGTGATTACCGTTACGTGTTATGTGTCCGCCGCCAACCCCACCCATTGTCATTGTGGGTTGGTCAGTCTCAGCCAAAGACATCTGACATTACTATGGACAGTTTAATATCATCAGCAACTTTATTATTTATATATTTTTTCCTGCCGTTTCATTTTCCAATCACTGTTTTTCGTCTTGTCCCTCTCCTTCTCTGTACCGTGTGTATGTCCTAAGGTCCTGGCGACCCTTCATGTGCTACGGGCTGGGTTTTTTTTATATAATTTTCCCACCCCTAACCAACAGAACGCACCTTTCAGCCCGCCAGGGCGCCATTGTATGTCTGAGTGATGTTTGTTTTATGTTCAATGTCGATGTGTGTTGTCGAGAGACCTTCGGGTCTGGTGTCAAATGTCCCTAAATGTTTCTCATGTTTTTATTCATGTTTACATATCTACGCTTACGAAGAATAATAAAACACATACAAACAAACAATATATTGCTTTTACTATGAAAATAACACGCTTCACACTTTACATTGCTGCCATTGCACAAATAGGTAATGGCATTATTTTAATTGTCAAATGACATCAAAGTAAGTGTGAACTGTGTTCTTTTAAAAGCTACTATTGGACAAAGAGATACTGGCGTTCTTTTCATTGTGAAAGCCATATTTTGTTTGTTCCTTTTTATGTTTAAATAAACATTTCCTCTACCTTCTTCCAAATATAATACAATTACATCTTAGAGCGAAAATCGGTTTTCTTTATCGATATATAATTTTTAAATATAAAAACTTTGATAAAAAACATGATTTTTTCCTAAATATGCATATTATCTATTTCAAAACCAAAACTTAACATTTTCTACAACTCGGGGCTAGTTACATTTATTAAAATAAATTTAAATTAACCTCAATTTTGTACTGACCCCGTGGATTAAAAGAGTTGCATAGCAAAAACTGGTTGTCTTGAACCAGGTCAGGTGTTTTCTGCAAGAACAATGCAACAGAGCATTCAGCATTGGTGATGCTAGTGAAGACCAATGGGCAGTTTTAATCATAGTCAACTTGCTATACTCTTTCCACTCCTGCATTGCCTCTGCAAGTTTGCACTATGTTGGAAAACACGTTTTGCCATTCTCCTCATGTTGTGACACTTTGAACTAACATGTGTCAACTTTCAGAACTGGCAATGTTCAATGAGTTGGATGGATCCCAAAGAGTGTAGGCAAAGAACTCGCATTAAGACTTTCTCTATCACTGTTGTGAATTTGTCAGTTTTTCCACTTTTTGCCAGTCTCTTGATGATTTATTATTTGGATCAAAAATCATAACATTCTTTAAAACCTCGTCATCAAGAGGTTAAAGACGATATAATTCTTTTTTTTCCCATCTCATAAAATCTTTTGATATGATGAAAGAAATCATTTTTGTTGCTTTCTTCCATAAGTTTGTGTTAGATGGCCTATGAAACATGATTAATCTTTGTATTGATATTGTATTTTATAATCTTTTTATTGTAGATTATAATCAATGGATGATATGTACCATGTTTGAAGCACAGGAAATAAATAAACCTTGCTATAAACCTTGCTATAAATTTGCGAAGAAGTTAACATATTTCTGAATAAAGTTTATGAATATATGGTCATTCTAGTTGAAATATTATATTAAATTGAGTGAATCATAGTAAAATTGTTCTAAGAAAATACATTGGACTGATTCTAAGCTTCTCTCTTATAATTTATAGAGTTGAAATAATCAGTGCAGGCCATTGTTTCAGAATGCATTCAGCCCACAGTAGCGTGGCCAACCACCTTGTAAAACATAGCTGCAAGATGTAGTCACTCTCAAACCTAAGCATACTTCGGATTTCTTTAAATTCATCATGTTGTTATTCAGATGTTTTGAAAAAATTGTAAATATCTCTTTAAGCTGTTGACATAGCATAGCATGCATGGCAAAGCATAGCAGGCATGGTAAGCAACATGGCAAGTGTAATGAAGGAACCACATATTCCCTTGTTTTTTGACTCTGGATACAACAGAATTAAACTCTTCCACCATAGCCCTGTAGTCTTTGCTCTATCTGATCACATATTCAAGCACTTCCAAGAAATACCATCCTCTTCAAATATACTGTTCACAATGTTGAAAAGTTTTTCTCCTGTTGGTTTACTTCATTATGTGACCACCTTGAAATTAGGCTGTACAAGTTATATTAAATTAACGCAAAAGACATAATTGTGTAGTATAATATAGAATATATGCACAGTATTTGAATGATATTTGAAAAAGATTGATAATATTAATCACAAGTTATAGTACATTATAATTAGAAATATCTTAAGGTTATAACAAACGTCTAAAAAATTAAGTAACATATTAAAATTGTAGACGTTTGAGTCAAATTAAACTTAAAACTATGTTTTTAAAAACAAAGGATGATGTGGTCATGCACTTTCGTATGACAATATTAATTTGAGAAATTGATAGGAACAAGATATTAAATTTTGAAAGAAAAAAAAATAGAAAAATATAATTTCTTTCTTATCTGTATTTCCCTATTCCTTGGTTACTGCTACAAGTGCTCCAACGTTATTTATACAACATGTTTCGATGCTACAATGGCATCATCCTCAAGTCAGATATTAAAACAATGTGATTGAGTATTCCCTGTTTTGTGATTAAGGAAACACAACAGGGAATACTGAATCACATTGTTTTAATATCTGACCTGAGGATGATGCCCTCATAGCATCGAAACATGTCATATATATATATATATATTTATATATTATACTTGCATGGATCAAACAAGGCAGGGTCTATCTATATATATTGTTTTTATTTGGACTGACTCTGCCATCTTTTAAAGGCTGGAATTGAAGAATCAATCTATCAAAATTGATATTTTAAGAATCATTTTGCAATAGTTAAAAGTAAAAATAGTAGTTCTAAAGTTAACCTTAAAAAAACAAATATTTTTTTAATTACTCAAAATATTGTGATAGGTTTTATAAAGTAGGGACCCGCTTTATGGTGTTTTACTAATACAGCAGTTTACAATTATACACACGATTCACTATGTCAGGTGCCTGTCTTGCTCTCATGGTGATTTTAAAGATTTCATCTGCACACTATTGAGTAAGAGAGAGAATGGGGTATTTTTCTATCTCTTACACACTTTTATTAATCGTTAACTAATTTTGGATGAATATTAGCTATCAATGTATTTTTATTTAAATGAAATGAATGGGTTAGTAAGAGGTTTAAACATCATTAGTAAGTTTGAAATTCATTGTGTCTTTAAATAATTTGATGTAAGCTAATATAGTAAATCTTTCTTCATGCTAGTATTGGGAACACTCATTGGTAGCAGCTGAGTTACATAATAACTTTGGCCACCATTTTATGTCAATAATTCATTCTGTTTACAGTATTTGTGCACTCGGCTTTTTAAATTTGTTGGATTATTTTTACATACAGTACCGGTACTGAATAATATTTTTTTACTAATTATATTGACTTTTAAGTGTAGTACTGATAAGGAGAGGAGTCGTAAACCTATTACTTTAAATACCTAGCTAGAAATAGGAGTGAACAAGATATGCTTTTGGCAGAGATAGGCTGTAAGCTAGGTTTGGCTCACACAACCTTTAGTACATTTGTGAACTCTAAGAAGAAAGTGTTGAAAGAAATTAAAAGTACTACACCAGTGAATGCTAGACCTTATTACTGAAAACCTTTACTGATGTGGATTATGATATACAGATTACTTTGGTATTGGTTTTTTAGGCCCACTATATCACACTTATGATAGTATAAACATGTTATTAGGATTTTATATGCATTTCAAGTTTAAAAAAAAA
>CABFVZ010000212.1:129420-221714 GCA_902151445.1 Timema monikensis
TATATATATATATATATATATTTTTTTTAACTGTTGTTAAGTTATTCCAGATAGTCTGTTAAGTTTTAAGCTCAACTCTTACGTTCAGCCATACAAATTTGCCTCACTGATTCATACCAATTCCTCTCCAGATGTATAATGTTATATTCTTCCTTGAAATAAAGACTGGTGACATGGACAGATTTTGTGACCATTATTTCCCCTGATTAGTTGCATATGTTATGCAATTTGAAATTTAAATGGATTTAATAAAACTGTTTTTAAATCTGGCAACAATCACTTCGTTGTATTAAGCAAAGAATATGTCTTACTAATTTTGAATGGCTTTAATTGTGTGTAGGCTGGGCTAGTTAGTTCACTACTTTCATGTATAGTATTCTTTCACTGTCAGTAATTTTTATGTTTTTAAAACTCTTACAAGCCAAATTTAATGACCTGAGATTTTTTTTATATGTATTTAGTTTTTATTTCCAGCTGTTTTGCTTAGGGAAAACCTTGTGTTTTGTTTAACAACTGTACACTTGACTAACTAGTAAAAAAACAAACACTTTTTTACTTTCAGTTGGGCACTCAGCCCATCGTATACACTGAGAGCATGGTGTATGGGGACCCCTCAACACTTGCTGACCAAGGCCTTCACAGCACCACACAGGTGCCTGTGGTAGCCACGGAGAGCCGCAAAGTGGCACTGGAGTCGGAAGACGGGGTTTACAGTGCTACTGGAGAAATTGTCAGCTCGCAAACCATCAGTAGTAAGACGAGGACCGTCGAAACAATCACAGTGAGTTGAACCAACTATATAAATGGATAAAATCAATGTCAATTAGTTTGAATATTCTACTAGTATTTATGGAAATTAAAATAACCTAATCATTATTGTTTAGAATTAGGGATGGAATCTTTAAATCCATAAGGACATTTGAGAATCTAAGAAAATATCAGAGATTCTTAAAAAAAAAAATTTCAATTGAAATTGGTGTTAAAGCTGTAATACCAGATTGGTGGTTTAAAACCAACATAATTATTGGGCAAACTCAACAACCACGCTTCAGACCAATAATTTAATATCTAACTTAAGGTATGAATATTACAACGATTGGATTATAAGTAATTTTTTAAACATTTTGTTACTATTTTTATTTCCTCTGGGGTTCTTAATTTTTTCCAAGATTCAGATTCAGATTAATAAAATAGTGGATCCGACTAAATTTTATTTAAAATTATATAATTTAAATTATCTTCTTTTTCTTTATCTGAAACCTGTTGAGCAGATCATTGAGATTTAGTCCTATACAACATAAATTACTATAAACATTCCCTAGATGGGCCCTCACACTTGGAAATTAAAGCGTCAGCTTCTCTCTAAAACACATTTAGGTTACATCCCTTGAGGCGTTTGTATTGATTTATTGTTAAGTACCTTACTTTATTGATTGATTGTGTAGTACAAGACGGAGAAGGACGGTGTGGTGGAGACGCGAGTGGAGCAGAAGATCACCATCCAGTCTGATGGTGACCCAATAGATCATGATCGTGCCCTGGCAGAGGCCATTCAAGAGGCGACAGCTATGAACCCGGATATGACTGTGGAGAAAATAGAGATTCAGCAGCAGACTGCTCCACAGTGATGAGGTAAGAACACTGTACATTCACTGATTTGGGGGTGGGAGAGTAATCTTTATGTCTAAAAGACACAACTAGACCAGGATGCAATAATGTTTTATGCTCTCCTGAATTCAGAAAAAAGTTTGTTTTGCATTTATCTCTGTCCTTTTTCCTCTGTGCTTGGGTGTGCATCTGAAATGGTTAGACATATTTCATATAAACTTGATATTAGAGAGAAATTAGGGGTAATTTTATATTGACCGATTTTAACTCTACATAAAAAAAATTAGGCCTCATCACAGGAACACTTAGACAAAGAATGAATGGTCACCGTTTTGATACCAACCACAACAACCCTGACAAATCAGTAGCACTTCATGTCCTAACACACAATTCAGATTTTGACTCGTGCTATAGTACGAGCCCTCCTCAATAGTTGCATTGTTTCCCAGCTTAGTAGGCGGTAACGTGCTCACCAATATATTACCAAATCCAGGTCCCCCCTCCCCCGGTCACATTTGATAGCCTTCTTTCTCTCTTTATAAACAATAATAACATAATTATATACTATAATATAAATACAACATTCTGTCCATCTACCAAGAATAAAGCCATATGTTTGAACAGACCACGGCAGAATCCAAGCCTAAACCTTTTTTTTAATCGAGAAACAGGCAACAACAGACTCTAAGTGACCATGATCACCCTAAAGCCATGCTGCCACAGTCCATTCTCTGTTTTACTTTCTTCCTCTGAAGAACGGAACTGATATACACAGAAAATTACATAATTATATGTTTTGTTGTGTCTTAATTGTGAACTTTGAAGTCTACAATTTTCTGGTAAGTGTGTAACCTTTTTCCTTCTATCCTTCTTTAAAATATTTAATTTAATATAGCCGTTTGGCGACACTTTTCCATTTTTCATATTGTATATATTATATGATAAATAACACTAGATTTATTTTAGAAGACCTCATTTTGATAGTTTACTGATATTTGAATTTTGAAAATTTGTTTTTGGTTGAAAATAACCTAGGGTGTCCAGCGACCTGGAAAACAGGGAAAACTCAAGGAATTTTTACAAATTCACTTTAAAAAATTGCCTCTTTTATTTACACTAGTCAAATAACATCTTTATTTTAATTTTTGCTAATCTTTTTTTAACACAATTAGCCCTGTTAAGCTTACTAATAATCTCAATTCTCAAAGTCATTATGTGATTTTTATGTCATCTTTTGACCCCTCTACTGTGCATCTTTGGACAAATTTTAATCATGGTTATGAGCATGCACATAAATTGGATTACATTATTAGACAAATAAACTAAAAAATGAATGTGTATTGCAACAATATTTAACTGTCCTGGTGTTAGGTATTCTTTTATTGTCTCAATATGAATGATCTAACTGAAATTTAACCTAGATCAGAACCAATTTAATCCTTTCATAGAGTTATACATTTAAGAATGTGTATGTGTTTAAAAATATTATATAAAGTTATGATTGCCATAAAATACTGTTTATTAGTGACAGGAGAAGTTGGAAACGTGCTTTGGTAACCTGGGAAAAGTCAGGTAATTTTAAAATATAGTTTGGTGAAGTGGCTCTCAAACTGGGGTATGCGGACACCTTTCAGAGGGTACGCAAACATCTCTCAAGGATAAGTTGGCATATTGACAAGGGACTTATGGAAAATCCTAATTGTTGGCTTTTATTGTTATCTGGTTATTTCCACCAATCTTTTTCCCCTATTTCCTCTCAGCTGGAGACTGATTTCTGAGAATTGTCAACCATCTACTTGACACCTTCTACGTTAGCAGTTATTTCGCTTATATTTAGAGTAATTTGAGCATCTTTCCTGAACAGTCACGACTTGGTGACATACTCTTTCTCTCTCAATGATATTCCTCAAACTCTCAACTCAGTTGTAAAGATATATTGCGGTGAGGTTTTTTTATTAATTAGCTCCAATCTATTTGTGTTTATGTATTATACACCAGCCTATTCATTATAATGTTACTCAAATATATAATGTGTGTTAAGGTGGCTTTCCAAATGAAATTATCTTGCTCCTTTGTTTGAAATGAGACGAGAAGTTAAGAACTTTCCTTTCTGACGGCAAGTGTGAGTTTAGTGACAGATTTACAACTGAGCAGTGGCTGTGCAGGCTAGCTTTCATGGCTGACATTTTTCAGCAACTGAACGAGCTGAGTAAGGCTTTTCAGGGTAAACACACAACACTCTTCATGGTTTGCGACAAGTCTCAAGATTTTTTTTTTTTTTTGCAGATCTTTGGTAAATTTTTGGTTGCAAAGGCTGAACGATTTTCCTCATATCGCTGACCATGGCATCAAGTTTATGATACCTTTCTCAACAACATATATCTGTGAGAGTGGTTTTTCATCCATGGTGTACCAAAAAAATATGTGCCGCAAAAGGCTAAATTTGGAGCTAGACTTCCACTTGAAAAATCCACCTTGACAACCAGACATCAAAAAGTTGTGTCAAGACATGCATCCACACCCCTCTCACTGAAAAACTTTGGGATTTATAATATATCAGCTCCAGAATTACAATTAAAATCTTGATTTGAAAATATTGTGTTTAGGTTTATTTTTTTTCTTTATTTTTGAACGAATGTGTGAAGAAAATGTATAAAACTTTTCTACAGACTTTTACAATACAATTATGTTTTTTGTTTGTTTTTTTAACTTATCCTTACGATTATCGATAAGAGATGATGTTAAGGCTATAACAGTAGGATTCTCTCTAAATAGCTTTGTCACATTTGAAATACTTTGATTAGAGATATTTTTCCCATTAGATTAAATAGATCAATAATATACCATGTAGTCATAAATTTTTTTAAACCTGTAATTTAAAAAAAAAAAATCTTGGGGTACATTAAACTTTTTGTCATGGCCAGGGGGTACAATCTAAAAAAAGTGTGAGAACCGCTTGCTTAGCTGGACACCCTGATATTATACTTAATGAGAAAATGGGTACAATTGTATCCTATTTATTTATTATCCAATAAAACTTAATGAAATATGTTTATAAACAAGAAGCCATATGGATTTTACATAAATTTGTATTTACATTTTCATTTCTCAAAAAACACTAGACTGAGGACTAACAAATTTAGCAACTTATATTAAATATTTTTCCAAGGAAAATCTCGTTCTCCCTTTGAGGTGTATTTTGTTATGTATGGAAGGAGATACAGTATTGTACCAACTTTAATTGAGGATTTCTTTAGTAGTAAAACAAAAATGAAATGTTTTGCGTGTCACTGTTTATTTGAAAGTGATAATAATTAACTTTAGACCAGCATAGTTATTCTATTAATGACTTGTATTATAACCTTATTCGGTCTAGGGGTAAGGTGTCAGACTTCTGTGCTGGCGGCCGGGGTTCAATCCTCGGTCCCGGCACAGATTTATCTGATTACCAAACCCTTCCTTCACCTCTGACAAGACGTGTATTAATCACAACTTGTGAATGTGGGGAATGCCAGGCCTCCACCGTGGTTCGGATTCCACGTTAAACTGTAGGTCCTTCATTTCATCTCACAATCACCCTACCATTACACATTAGCGTAAGTGCGTATAACCCGAACGGGTAGTAAGACGCGGTGCTAATAATAATAATAATAATAATAATAATATAACCTTATTGTTTCACGCACAGATGATAACTACCTGCCACAAATCACATTATCTTTTTTAGGGCTTGCTGGTGATTTTGGTGTTACGAACTCAACGTACATTAACTTTCCTGGTACAGTACTTATAACACCTCCCCCTTATTGATATCTTTTAGGTTTTTCAATGCACCGTCCACTTATTGTTACTACATATTTAGCATTAATATTTACATTATTTGTATTATCAATAGGTGTATTACTTCTGTCTTCATTCACAGCTGCGTTATCCACAACAGCTTCATCGAAAGTTGTATTGCTAGCTTCATTCAAAGTGTCATTAGAACCATCTGCTGTATTTTGTAATTCATCCTGGTAATCAGTATGAAACTCCTGAGTTAGTCGAGGCTGTTGTTTAGACTGTCTGAGATGTTTCGTGTTTCGACGCAATACATTGCCCCGCTCGTCACTTATAATGTATGAACGAGGAGCCTCATGCAAAATCAGGGCTGGCTCCCATATTTTACCCTTTTGTACCACAACTGCTTGGCTGTCTTTGAAATCAACAGGCTTACGAGGAGCTCTTTTGTCATAATGTGTTTTCACTTTGCATTGTTTAGCAACAAGCTGTTCACTCACATCAGGTACTGCCTTGGGAGTACCATCAACATCCACTAGTCTGAAATCCATGTAGTTCACTACATTATTGTACTCACACCTGAGATACACAATACCTAGAGGCTTTACTCTAAAACCTCCATATGACTCCAGCATTTCATTAGGCCTAACCTTAAACTGTTTCTCTTAGCTTAAATATGTGAATTGGAATAATATTGACTTCTGAACCAGTATCTAGCTTATGACATTGACGCCATTCCTGAGTAGAGTTGCATCAGCGACACCAAAATATGTATTTCAATGACTCTGGATATTTTTTTGTTGAAGATTCTTGAATTGATTACGCACAATTTCCATAGCAACCGGCACTGAGCTTAAAACTGAAGCTAACGATGTTGACTTTTGTAGGTGGCTTAGTTGCTCTTGAATAACTTCAGCCACTTTTGCTGGGTCACAAGCATTTTCTAACGTCAGGCTTGGAGCCTGTAAAAGTTATCTTTGCAATACAGTATCATTTGTCCCCATGAAAATGCAATCCCGAACAATGTCATCAGATTGATCACCAAAGTCGCATGTCTGAATTAGTTTCCTAAGTTTTGTTACAAAATGGTCAAAAGGTTCTCCTATTTTTTGTTTACGAGAGTATAGCATAAATCGTTCATATGGCACGTTTTCCCTTGGTTTGGCATATGCCTCAAATGCAGCCAGTAAAGTATTGTGGTCTTTACATTCTGTATCATTTAGCTTGAATGTGTTTTGTACTTTTACAGCTTCTTCTCCAATAAGGTTTAGAAGTATTGCTGCTTTCACTTCCGATTACTTTTCAGTTTTTCCTAAATCTAACATATAAATTGTAAAGTTCTGCTTAGATTTTCGCCAGTTCTCACTCATATTTCCCGTCAAACTAAACACACTTGGCTTGTTTGAATCTGCCATGATTATCAATGTTACACCAGTTTACATAATACATATTTATTTGTACACATAAATAAATGTATACTGTAAGTAATGTCCAAGCGACTGCACCATGTTAGATTTAAAAGGTTTTCACTTCTAAGATACTTACATCATATGGCAAAGCTTTTTAAATACATTGCTGCTGAATTAATTTTGGGAATTGATAAATTAGTATTAAATTTTGTGAATGCTGATAAAGGAAGTGTTGCTGACTTTACTTTACATTCATTACTGTTTCTCACCTATGGCCTGCTTCAGTTTTTTTTTATTCAAGTCATCTATTTTTACCACAACCTGCCAGCTAGGCCTTATAATCAAACTTAAGACTAAGATAGGCACAACATCCAGACCCTGGCTGTTAATTTATCAATGTGAAAGAATAAACGCATATTTTCATCAATTATACATTTTCTGCCATGCCAGAAATTGAACCCGGGGCCCTTAGCTCAGTAGGCAGACTGAGCTAAGGTGTAAGACAAGTGTTGCTGACACGGTTAATTTAAGTTCTCAAAAAATCCTCAAAATTAATCATTTTTAACAATACTTATGTATTTGGTACAGGAACAACAATGCAATAATTTGATTTTCAGGGAAACTTAAATAATAATAATTTTGTTTAAACCAAGTTTGACTTTATCCTTTTTTTACCAGTATATGCAAGTTATTTAGGAGAAGCTTGTCAAACAATACTGCTATTTTCGGGGTCTGCGAGCTCAAGTTTTTTAATTAAAATCCATCTCCAACGAGCTTTTCATAAAGCTCCCTCGAGTACCTATTGAGCAGATCTCAAGCTTAGGTTTAGAAATATTTTATTTTAAAACTTGATTATGTTAGTAAAAAATGTATATTCTATAGTTTTTTCAAACAGTTTGAAAAAAAAAAATCAAGCCATTGTTAAATACAGAATTAACTTAAATATACAAGGGGGCATCAAAAAGTTTCAAGACTGTTTCTGTAAGATGGAAATAAATTACCTGAATTAAAATTGCCACTATCTGCTTCAAAGTAGTTCCCTTGTGAAGAGATAAACCGATCCCAACTTTTTTTTTTTATTTTTTTTTTATATAAGCTCTCTGGAAGTCCTCGTCTCGAAGCATGCACAACATTGCTTACAATTCACGCTTGATTTCATTCACGGTGTCGAACCAGTGAATTAATCTTTGGGAAGAGGAAGAAGTTGCAGGGGACCAAATCCGGCGAGTATGGAGGGTGAGGAGCGATATGTAGTTGCACCCGATAAACTCATACATTTTCATCACTGTGTGTGCAGGTGCATTGTGATGTTGGTGCACCCAATTGTCTGCACACCACAGTTCTGGTCTTTTCCTTCAAATGTCCTCCCTCAGATGCCTCAGCACATGACAGCCGAACTCAGTGTTGACAGTCAGACCCTTGGGGACACATTCATGTTGCACGCACTCCTACCCTGCCTCGCCTTCTTCGGTCTTGGAGATCTGTGACTTCCGCTTAGAAGACTGTTGTTTGATCTCCAGGTCTAATCATAGATCCAATCTCATCCCCAATGATGATCCTCGACATGAAGGTTGGATCATCCAGGGCATGTTGACTGAGTTTCTGACAGACTTCGGCATGTGCTCCTTCTCTTTGGGGCTCAGAAGCCTGGGCATAAACTTGACACTTGACGGCATGGAGGTGCATGTTAAAAACAGACGTGAGGATTGTTTGTACTGATCCGTATGACACATTGAGGATGTCAGAAATGTCCTTGATAGTCATCCGGTGATCCTCACGCAGAAGTTGCCCAACTTTGTCCATAATTTCCGGGTTTGTGCTCATGGGAGGTTGCCCTGAGCTATCTTCGTCTTTTATTGACATTCTGTCTCTCCTGACTCGTGAGTTCCACTCAAAACACACTGAACGGCTCATAGCTTCATTGCCATAAGCCTGCTGTGTTATTTGGAAGATCTTGGTCCCAGATTTTCCAAATCAGAATTTGATGTTCACACTTTGCCAAAGTGTGCGGTTCATAATAAAATTGCAAATGTACCCACGAATGTCGTCAAATAAACGTGTGTAACACAGCCACTGGTCTACATTGAACGATGTAACTTGTCATACTGACAGACGAAGGTCACAGCTCTCCATACCAGTGCATGCATCCACATGCTGCGCTCTCTTTTTATTTTACAGTTCTAACCAGTCTTGAAACTTTTTGATATCCCCTCGGAGTAAATTGTACAAAGTGGGTACATAAACAGCTGATTGTTTTCTAATAAGTGTACAGTTTTATAATGCTATGTTATGTAAAGGTTTGGCCACTATAATTCAATTATATTCACCACCATTGGTGTACTAGTTGTTTATTCTTGTAAAGATTTCATATACTATTCACCAGTAATGTTGAATTCTTCAGATAACTCTTGTCTCTGAATAGTTTCGGAAATAATCACTTTTTTTTCTCTCTCTTCTAGGAAATTGATATCTCTTCAGTGTTCTTTAAGTTTGAAACAAAAAGCATTATGAAATTGGGTAAGTGATGTGTGGGAGTAGTAAAATACAATGAATCAAACTGTCACTTAAAAAGTATGTTAAATCGAGAGAACAATTCTGAACTACTTTTGTTGGATGAAAGTTTTAACATGATCATGTAAACGCTGCACCACAAAATGTGTGTGTATGTGTGTGTGTGTCGCTTAACCTTCCTTGCCTATGCCTCTTATTTACATCTTTTGAGAATAACTTTTTGTACATTTGTGTTGGTATGACTTCACAAGCACATAAGAATGTGAGATGAGACAATATGTCGTTGGAAATCGTTGACATTGTTTATATTTTTAAAAAAGTTTCAGGTTAAACTATTAATATTTATTCGGTGTCCTCAAATAGTATGTCACCTCTCATGTTTAAAATCCAAACATTATAATAGTTATAAATATTCCTTGACCATGTCCTAGATCATTCATATATGGTGCTGACCAATCACCTCTGAGTGAAGCTGGTTTGCATCTATGCTAGGACATGACTCTAGGGCAAGCAAGACCAGATTGATTCTGTGTCTAGGTGCTAATGATTCCTTTTGGGTTAAGTGCCTATAAATACATTGATAATAAAACATTATTTAAAAGTATTTCATTGTTCTTATCATCACTTAAGAATTGCATGCATCTAGTATCAGTTACACAAGCTAGGTTTCCATTTGTGTGCTATTATTTTATTTTATAAAAAATATCTATTCTAATTCATGAAAAATTAATTTCAATTTGTTGAATGTATTGTTTCATTAAATGCTCAAGTCTTTTCAAAAATACCATACTATGACATAATTAACTCAAAAATATGCATTATTAATTTAAGAAACCTGTATTTCTTGCAACCATTGAATACTTTTATCAAATGATGTAATTTGTTGCACCTCTATAAAATGATTTTATATAGTTTGCTAAAGTACATACTAATTAATATGTGACAAAACATGTGTGACTTGTACTAAAAAGAGCTATGCTAATGTGAAAAGAAATTAGAAGAATCAGACCTGCACATTTACCAAAAAACTGATATTCCCAGAGAAACATAAATACTCACATCATTCACTGAAGTCATTTTCAGGACAAGTTCAGTGAAAGCTAGAGATGTTGAACACACTTCTGGTGAAAAAGGGGTTTGGAAATGACTTTTTTCTCCGATGTGTGATATTTTAATGTTGTTTTGTGACCTTTATTTTTTCATGTAAGTGTGTGGGCATTTCTTTTTATCCAATACACATGTTCATTCACTCCAGCAATTTGGCAACTTTATTCTTTGGTCCAAACAAATTAGATCAAATAAATTAATTTAACAAAATATAAATATATAAATATTTTGTATTAAGAATGATTGACTTTCTTCTTACATGGATGGAAACTTTAAAAATACTATCAACATAATGCAAATCTATTTTGATAAAAATAAGATTTACTTTTGAGAGGTGATAATACAATAAATATATTTAGAGGAAAAAATATATATATACACATAAGTTAAACTTAATGAGTAAGTTGATCAAATGCTATGTCGGCTCGAACCTTTCACAAGACAGTGTAAAATATATAATATATATATTTTGAATAAATACAACTTATGTTAAGGCTATGTATGAAAGCAATATAAAGGCTAGGCCTCTCTTCTTTTTCTTTTATTTTTTACTGCAAACACACACAACATGTAATACTCAAAGATGCACTTGTGATGTACAAATATTTTAAGCTTGGGAGTATATAATATTTTGTTACCACTGCCTCCACTAATCTTTCCCACACGGCTTTAATAGATTTATATTAAAGGTAATTAATACTGCAAGAAACATGTTATAATAGTTTTGTTTTTGCTGCTTGTACCATCTAGTTTGTGTAACATTGAAGTACATTGCAAAAAACTACTAATTCATATTGTACATGCCAACCAAATCTACAATATCTTTAGTGTGTCTACTATTTTTAAAATACAGCTACTTTCGGGGTAGCTATGCTGCTAGCCACACTAACGAATAAGCCATTTTTCTCTCATTACAAGTCATGAAAATGATTTGTTATAGCAACTTACTGTCATAATTCATTTGTAAAATGACAGAAATATACTTAAAATAAATTGCTTTCTTACTACTCAAGTACATAAACAAGTTTTTCAAAAAACTATTACTTGCGTAGTGCTGTGATAGAAGTTAATTGTAGAGACAACACACTCACATACTGTTGTTCACCCCAAATTGCTTCCTCTAGTGGCCGATGTTCTGGACTAGCTGCAAGGCTTAGAGAATGTAAAATAATGTGTGAATTCATTCAGAGCCACTGTTGCAACCTGATCTGTGCTTTGCTATCTTTGCTCTGTGAGATCATAGTTTTCCACACAAGCCCCACTATCTACCCACTGTGGTACCACAATAGTAGGTAGGGGGTGGAGCACCTGGGATACAATCAGTTGTGCGGCGTGGACAGCACTTCCAGGACTTAGAATTGAACAAAAGTAAAAGAAGAAAATAATCCTATATAAGGGGCTTTAATTTAAATAATAACCAAAAATTCTTGCGGCTAACAGAATCGGTGACTCAAGTATATAAAAAAAAATCTGACACAGTAAATATGTAAGAAAATAGAACTATTTTCACAAATATTGATTGATGCAATAAAACATAGTTTGAAGGTCATTTATCTGAAGATTAAAAAGAAAAATATATACACCTAAATATTAATAATTTTATCTTCCTATAATTTTAGCTGATAAAAACAAGAGCTACTTCTGGAAGTATGCTGGCATTACAAAAATTTCATATGATGCAGTATTTAATGTAATCACTGATAAAATGAGAACATAAAATAACTTAAATATTTTTTGCTTCAATTTTTCAAGATGAAACCACTGATGTGACAACCGAAAGTCAATAATCATTTATCAATATTATTAAGATATTATGTTGAGGTTACATAAATCTCTTAGTAACAATTCTTACATTTTACTTGTTTCATCTAGGACACAGCAACACAAAGTATAGTTTCAATTACCAAAATCATAGATGAACACACAGACCTTTGGGAAGAGAAAAATCTCTAAACTCTGTAACTGAAAAAAGTTGCCTGCGGTAGTGAAAGCTAGGTTGTAAAATGTGATTTTGTGTCTGTAAATATCCCCCCTCCCCTGGCTTCAACAATTATTACTCTATTCCAAATAACCTTTGGATACAGTTTTTTGTTTTATATATATATTTTACATTGTCTTATGAAGAAACCTTATGTTCATATATAAAGTTACATTAACATGAATTTGATGCACAGTCTAACTCTTAACTGTATTGTGACATAAGAACAAGGAGCAAAAGAATCAATTGGGAGTTATTGATACTATGCTACTCCATTATTGCAAATAACCCTTTTCATGAGAATAACATTATATAAATCACTATAAGGGTCTTGACATATTTTTATGTACAGATAAAATAAAAAACTAAATATCTTTTTTTATTTATCAATAAGTCAATGATAATACATATTGTGGTTAATGGATGTAAGAATTAATATATAAATAAAAAATACCATAAACATGTTAGAATTTTGTTTTTTTACTTTTGTGTCCATTCAGAATAAAACTAGCAGCTTGTGGTAAGGAATGGATTTATGTTTTCATTTTGAGATTTGTTATTTTGTATTTGTATTAGAAAAGTTCGCTATTCTAACTGTGTATATTTAAGTGTGTTGCTTTAAACATTTTATTTCCTCTTCACTTAATGTAACAATTAAATGGGGTTTAAAGGAACAAATAATTATCTAATGCATATTCTGAAAGAATTCTTGACTTTTTTTAAATGGTGTACGAGGACTAAATTTTTTATATTTTATCTAAATGGAAAAAAAAATCTTGGTCTTAACAAACATAACCTAAATAAGTATCTTAAAATGAGGTCATTAAAATAACCTTTAGTGGCATTGCTCTGATAAAACTATAAAATCAATATGTATGAAAAAAAAGGGAGGGGGGGATTCTCAATGTACTAGAATTCAACCTTGAACCCTTGTGCCAGGCACATAAATTCTCTTTACAGCCAGCCATCCCCAATGCATTTTATTATTTAATTATTAGGGGGAAACTAGTAGAAAAACAAAGTCTGATATTAAATTTTGCCTCATTAAACTTGATAAGGAGTAAAAAAATAAATATTTAATGTCCTTGACAAAATAACCTTTAATTTTTTTTTTTTTAAATCAGCCTTCATACAAACATTTGGTATGTTAATATAATTTGGAAAACTAAACTTGATGCAAAGTTGCCAATTATCGGTAGTTTATCATTTTCCTTTTATATACAATATTTATTGTATCTTTCAAGCTGGTTACCAAAACTTCCTACCAGCGTACATGCTTAATTCACAGTCAATTTTGGCTTAAGCCTTTGTACTTTTTTCTAACTTTTGCTTTATCTTTGGAATGAAATAATGCTCGCACGCCATTGTTAATTATTACTATGCTCACTAACATCCTATTATAAAGAACTGCTTCTTTTTCTCTGAGATATGATTATAATTAACTACCAGTATGGCTTGACCTTGAATATAATAATAAGTAAAGACTACAAAAAAAAGTCATTCCTACAATTTTAATGATTCTAACTACTAAATTATCAACTATTGCTTTTTATGCCTTATGCATTCCATTTGTTTACAGGAAAGTTATTTTATATAGAATTTTATATCTCTCAAGTAGAGGCATATTATATATGCTTTATCAAATATATTTGGTTGCAAATTATTTAAAGACATAGTAATAAAATGTTTTTAACTGTCTTATTTTAAAAATAAATTATTGAAGTCAATAAATCATAGGAGTGGTTATTGCAACATATTTTTGTAAGTATAAATTTATATAAAGCATAGAAAATATTTAAAATGGTTTATTTGATGGAAGTTTGTCTTACACCTGACTTAGCACAACTACAAAGTTGAATTAGCTTTAGTATTTATATGTGATTAAATGAGATAATTAATATTTAATTGTGCATGTTTAGTTTTTTTTCACCAGAATTAAAACACTTTTAATGACATTTTCATAGAACCCTAGAACCATGTGACCACTCCTGCATCATATTCTCAATTACAATAAAATTCACATATGTCACTTCTACTTACATGTAAGTCTACTTTGATCTCTCATTTTCAACTAAATGACCAAAAGAATTATCGCAATAATTAAATATCACTGATCAAAATTAAAAATTAATTAAAAGTAAGATTATAGTGATTAAAATTTGATTTTTATAAAACAATGAGATTAAAATTATCAAAATCACAACAAAAGGTTTTTTATATGTTATAAAAATTCTCCTATCAGCATTTTGATTAAATAATAATAATAATAATAATAATAATAATAATAATAATAATACTAATTTGCTAGCCATATACAATCTGGAAAATGAAACAGTCAAGGAAATAATAATATATATATTAGCACCGCGTCTTACTACCTGTTCGGGTTATACACTTTAAGTACTAATTACGCTAATGGATTAGAAATTGGGAAGGTCGATTAGAGGGAGTGAACCTGCATTTGCGTGGAGGGAGAGTGGAAAACCATGTAGGAAAAAACCACCCCTAGTTCACCAGGCCGAGATTCGAACCTTGATCTCCCCATCCTCAGTAGAGCTCAACACGACAAGCACGTTAGCCAACTACGCCACCGAGGCGGGTGTCAAGGAAATAGATTTTATTATAAATATAAAACAGCTTTCTCTGTTAAGCATAAACTATATATTTATTCATGTGTTCAAATGGCATGGATGTTTAACTTACATGTCATTTCGCTCTATTATACTTGTCTTTATAGTCTTTGGAGATGTATGTGCCTTGGATAGTCTCGAAATGGTGGTTTAGCAGTAGCATGTTTAGTCAATCTTAAATCCAATTTGGCTTTTTTTTATTTTTTTATTTAAGCTTACCAATTTTAATTGATTGATATCGACAGTATATTATAGTCTACATGTGTGTCTAAGAAACACCAACTATAGTCGACTCTTGATAAAATCACATTACTTAATAATTTTGTTTGTTAAATGAGCACTTTAGAATAAGTTGATTTTCATGTTGAAAAAAGTGGTAATTTTATGTAACTAACATTGTCCTTTACTGTCACATGGCCTCATGTAGACTTAGCTAAGACTCTCGAGTTTTATTACTGACATGGCCAAAAAATCATTAGTATGAGGTTTACAGGAGGGGAAAAGTTGGTGAATTTTTAGATATTTGGGGGAAATTGGGGAATGTCAGAGAAGCTTGCCACCTTGTCAAAATATTTGTCAATAGGATACATTTGGTTACTCTTTTTTAAATTAAAATAAGTTTTTGATCTCACAGGACTATTAAATGGTATAATTTTAATAACTTACTGGCACACAATTGTCTATTAAATCCAGATTTTATAAATGAAAACTCTTAAAACGTATACAGTATATTTAACATTTCAATTCAGCTACCTCTTAAGACATCTGGTTAAATTTCCTTAGTTTTCACATAAAGTATTTTCTTTATGAGTCACTTGTGAGCTCAACTTAAAGTGTAACCACAGATGTTAATAACCCCTAAATTGTGTAAGAACCTGAAACCCCAAATATAAATGTTTTTATATCCAAGTAGCGGAAAACCTATTTTCAGCCCAAATTCCAAATTGGTAAATTAATAAGTCATGAACCCACATCGGTGGTTGCATAAATTAAACTAGTAAAGACGAGGAGATCAAAATTTGAATCCCGGTTGAGTGTACTGATGGAGTTTTCATTGGATTCTCATTCTCCCTGTACAAAAATGCAGATACATTTCCTCTAAATTATACTTTGCTCATCTTTACTCCATTAGTGTCAATATGCAAAATGGCTCACACGAGTAGTAAGATCCATTGCACACAAAAAAATTATCTTTATTATTTATTAAATTGTTATTTGGTTAGATGTATGTATATTTGAGATTTTCTATTAACATCCAGTACATAAAAAGTACTAATAATTAAAATGAATCAAAACGCCAGAGTCCACCACTGTGATTTGAGATTTTTATTTTTAGTACAAAATAAAACGATGATTTTTATAACGTACTCATTACCACTGTTGTATCCACGTATAATAATCCAAGTAAAGAAGACAGATTCCAAATCAGTGTTGGTACACTACTCGATAATAATAGTTAGTCTGTATTTAAAATCAATTTGTAATTTTAAACATCTTATTCATCTTCTTAGGTTTACACTTTTATTTCCAAAAAGCTGTCAAATAGAAGATAAAACTTTTCAAAATTGTATAATTTGTTCATAGCTTCATTATTCAATAACTTTGCTTTCTTTTCTGGATTTTTGTATGTTGACAAACATTAAAAGTTGGTATCTCATACAGTGGCGAAGTGTGATCATTTTTGGGTAAGCTGAGTCATGAATGGGGCATACTTAACAATGTTGAAAAGGGGATTTTTATGAAATGATATAATACAGTACTGGCAGAATACTACTACTACCACCACCACCACCAAAATGAATTATTATTATAATTATTTTCTAATGCGCTTTACTTTCAAAAGACAAAGCCTCAGTAGAATTATCTAACAAAAATTAAGGTGTCATTGTGGATGTCTACACTGTCTCCCATTTTTTCTCTAGTGCATACACTAAATCCTAAAACATTACTCATATATATTATAATACAAAAATTCAAAACACCTCGATAAAATAATAAAATTCAAGTCACACTCACAAAACTAACTAATATACACTGAAATAAACCTTTGAAACCCACTATAATATGCTCAGAATGTAACTCTCACAAGTCTGGCTTAGCTGGCTTACTGGTTGCCTTCAATGGCTGAGATGATTAGTTGTGCACTCATTACCCTCTAAAGCATCCCTTAGTCTTGATTCTCTGGGTGCGTTAGTTGGAAAGATCAGTTTATCTTGCTACTGACACATTCACTTCACACACTTGCTAAAATTTCCCTACGTTTTAAAAACTGGCCATTAAAATTTCAATTTTACAACTCTTTTATGTTTTCTCTCCTTTTTCAAAACTTTTGGGATAGCTGAGTTTATCCTGCATACCCTGATGCTTTGCTATTGCTCTCATCAAAGATATTTCCCATTTGATACACCCAGAACAATGTCTCTTCTTCTCTCTCAAACTATTAAACAGAGAATGTATACCTGTTGTTCTTTATGGATGTGAAGCTCTCACTCTCCACCAAGATATTGAATTGAGAGTTTTTTAGAACATAGTACTGGTAAAGATGGTCGGTCCTAAGAGGAATAAACAAACAGGATAGTGGAAAAAGTTAGTTAATGGCATATATGCTTTCCCAAGTGTATTGAGGAAATCAAGGTATATCGGCTGTGGTTGGTGGGGTGGTCATGTGGCGCGTATGGGCGAAGACGAGCGTGTACAAAATATTTTAATGGGGAAATCTGAAGATTAGCCAAGACATTGATGGGAGGATAATAATATGGAAATGTTTTGAAGAAAGTTGGGTGTCTCAGGATAAGGTTGATTGGTTAGCTATTCTTCTGGCGGCCATTCACTTTTAGTTCCAGAGAGTGAACTAGCTAGAGCATTGTCTGCTAAGTAGCATCTTAAGTGAATTTTATTTTTAAAAAAAAAATCCCCACATTATATCAACTTCTTTCATTCCTTCTTATTTTTATTATTTAATGTTGTTAATAGACCTAATGTGTTTTATTTTCCTAGAAGAGCTGCCATAGGACCTCAAGCTAAAAAGTCAATTTTATAAATATCTAGTGATTTATTTTTGGAACATTGGTGGAAATACTTCCAAAGTGTAATTTCTTTAAATGTGTGCCAAAAGTATATGTTTAACCAAACACATTTGAACTGATTATTTTAATTATTTACTAATGAAAAATTATATGGCTACGAAAACTGTTGAATTTTGTTCATCTTGCATATTGCAGCCACCTTAACATAAGTTTGTATATGACTTGCAAGTATTTGAATTTTCTAATAGTTGTAATTGCCATTTACTAGAGCTCTTCACTTTGTATTTTTAAAATACAGAGTTTTTGTACAGTTTTAGTAGGCACCAATTTATACGAGTGTACATTTGGAAAGTACAAACTTATTTAGCAGAAAAATAAAATAGAATTTGTCAAATATTTACAAATTTAAAAAAGGCCAAAAATCAATATCCATTGAAATAATGTCTCAGTTGTTTATTGATTATCCCTTTCCTGGGTGCTTGGTTAATATTGTAAAGCACTCTTAAATATTAATTGTAATCTCAACAAAATTTACTTTTTAAAAAAATATTGATGAAATTTTTTAACTATCTCTGTTATTAAATTTGACAAGCCATGGAGTGAAGATAAAGGTGTATGTAATTTTCAAGGTGCTTCTCTTTATACTTGCCCAATGTATCATAAGTATTAAGAGCTTATCAAACTTAACCTCAAGTCTCTGTTAACCTGCAAAGTTTCCGTATCACTACAACATTATCCTGTGAAAATACAAAGTAAACTACACAAGTTTTCACATTTCTTACCACACTCACCCAAACTATTCACATTGTTACTCTATTGGGGTATGTGTGATGAAGATAGTATTTACAGGAGATATATCCACATCTACTTTAAAGTAAAGTGGGTAACTATTTGAGAAAAATTACTATCATTACATGTGATCTAGATTTGAACACTAACCTCCCTTTCATCTTTAAACCAACTAGACATGCTTGACGTTTAATGTGTGTGCTTTGAGACAAATTGATAACTTGAAGGGTTGAGTTTGAATTCAAAAACACATTCAATTTGTTTAAAATAGTGCAATGAATTAAACTATTTAGTTTTTCCTTGAAAATTATATCAGCTCACTTAATTAAGTTAGCTGGTCAAGACATTGTGTGTAAATATATCACAAACACTTAACACACACATTTATATAATTATATCATCTTAGGTACAACATTTAAATAAGTTACTTCATCTAAATAAATAGGTTGTGTCTTACAGCCTATAAAAAATAAATTATTGCTTAATGGCTTGTAAATGTATAATAAGACAGTATAGAAACACTGTCTTATTATACAAAACCTATAAAAATGTATTTTTAATTGTGAATTATGTGAATAATCGATGGCTATGTTCCAAAACACTGACAAAATTTACTTATTTCTTTACCTACAATAGATTTTTTTTAGTAACTAATATTAGTACTAGACCTTGAATTATTATATGGCTCAATTAATTTTTTTGGGTTATTTTAAAGATTGAATTTAATCCAATTTTATTCTATTTTAGGTTGACATGGAATAATAGATATTTTCCATGCCTAGTCTCAAATAAGATTTAGTAAAAAGTAACTCATACACCCTAACCTAACAGTTTTAGCAAATATTCAAACAATTTTACTGACCAATTTAATGTAATAAAAAGTATTCCCTCATTAATTAGAGAATATTGCTAGTTTTCAGTTAGCATTTATTTATGAAATGATAAAATATATTTAAACTGAACTGTATTTATGTAAGCTTTATACTGTAAATTTCGATAGCCTTTTTTATTTCTATCGATATTAATAAAACTGTGTTAGTTTTATACATGTATAAAAATTAATATTATTTAGTTTAGAAATATAAAAATATTACATGTTTGTATTTTGTCCTTTGTTTATTTCTTGGGCATGTATTTTTATTAATTACTAAAAAAAATTGAATGTTGGCATTTGCTTTAGTTTGAAATGAATGATTTTTAATTATATTTTTTTATTTTGTGAGGGTGTTGGGGTGCATGAAAAATAAGTGTATGTTATATTATGATTTGTATTATTTCATATTATTTCCAAAAAGGGATTCTTTTAGATACATTTGAAATTAACTAATCGTAAAATTGACGAAAAACTTTAATACTTAACATTTTTATTCTTTGATGGTCGTGAAGACAAGTCTGCATACACAGTCATGTTTGTAGTAAATTAAACTATATTTTTATATTGCTCTAAATATTAGATAGCTAACACAATACAAATACAATTGGCAGTAAACCTATTTTAATAATGCAAACATATTTGTTTTACATAACGATACAATAATTGATTATATTGTATATGAGAATAAGTAGTTTTGCAGTTCTTTCATAACTTTAATTTTTATAGTATAAACTGTATAATTGTATATTTTTATATAAGAATTAAGAAGTTTGATTCTCTCCTATAATGTTCTTTACTTAAACTTAATAATCTACTTAGCTTAATTTTACTAAACAGCAAATAATATTTTTTTTTACTGTTACATATTTACTGTTTGTTCACTAATTTAGGGACACAC
Organism: Timema monikensis; assembly: GCA_902151445.1. NCBI lineage: Eukaryota > Metazoa > Arthropoda > Insecta > Phasmatodea > Timematidae > Timema > Timema monikensis. Next base: position 150,031 of record CABFVZ010000212.1, read on the forward strand.
AATGAGAAAGATAATTTTTAGGAAAGACACAAGCACTTTTCTTGTAGAGATGATAAGTAAACCACCACTATTTCACTCATCTGTGATTGAACTGAATTCTGACTGCCTGAAACTGATTAGTAGAGCTCTGAACACCACACCACTCATTGTTGTAAGCATAACTGATTATTCACTGTGTACGGCCGCTAAGTTAAAAATAAATCTAGTGGAGAAATTTGAATAAATGATAGAAAATGTATAAGAGATTTTTTAATACAGATATATTATTATTATTACTATTTATTTATTTATTAGTTCTACCATCATTATTGAATTGAAAATGTTATATTTGAAGCGTCATAACCTGACCTCTTTAATAAATCATCTTTAACTCATGCTCAAAGCTGCCATGATTTAAAATTAAATCACACACATGACAAAAATATAAATAATTATTACTAGGGACATAAATGATTGATAACATATTGTGCTTTGATGTTTAGGAATATTTAAATACCCTATATTTATAATCTCAGGGCTCACAGATGGTCTCGGAAGTCCCTAAAACCCTGCTTTTAAACGGTTGGGACATTTTTCAATCAAATATCATTTGAGGGGGGACTGAGAGAAGGTCCTTTAGGACATTTAACCACTTTATAGCACCTCCAAGGTGTGCATATTATTGTATTATTTAGCTAAGGAAAACCTATTTTCACTTTTTTAAGTACATTTTGTTTTATATCAAAGAAATAAAATTGGACCACCACAATTCTGCTTTCACAATGAAAAGTGGGACACATTTTAAGACTTACTTTTTATAGAGCTCGCTAGAGCAAACATTTTCCTTATAGTTACTAGCAATGCTTATTTTTAATTAATTAACTAATTAATAAATGTTGAGCCCAAGTTTTATAAAAAAAAAAACATGACAAATTGATTAATTAAGGAGTTATTATAACAGCTAATACTTTGCCTTTAGATTCTATAATACTTTCACTTTACATGTAGTATATAATGGATTTCAGAAGAGGTTGACACATCTCTGAGAAATTGCTTCTAAATTGATTAACATGATGTATAATTTTTCTATGAACTAAATTTTGTGATTTCAGGTTCAGATTTATTCATGGGGTTGACTTGTCTTTTCCAGAAAGATGAACCATTGGTTTATTTGATTTACAGTGCTTTATTGTACTTATGAGATAATATGACTTTTATTGGCTTTTAAAGTTATTCAGTAAAACAAAGACGTTAAAAAACAGAACTTAGTCATGAAAGACTACACATTGAGTTTCCTGTTGCAAGCTGGGCAATGGTTCTCAACCCTGTTTGTTCACAGTACACTTATTTGTGGTGAGACCTTGCGGCACACTGAACGTGCTAGTTGGTTGCACACTGGAAGACTCGAACATGCACATGTGCAGAGAGTCTTCTCTCAGTTGAACAGGAAATACATACATATTTGTTTGTCCTCTTTAGACCATATTATATTAAACTTTTGTAAACGACAAGATCAAGTTTTTTTTTTATATATATAGTAAGCTAAGTAAAATAAATATCTTGAACCTTTCGAGCATTTATTTATTTTTATAAATCAATATTGAATGAAACTGCATTTAATTATTTTACTATCAAAGGAATATTGGCACCAAACAGCTGTATCAATTTAAACATTGAAAGGGGGATAAAAGGTCAAAAGCTATACACTTACCAGAAGTCTGTAAGCCTCTAAGTTCACAATTAAGACACAGTCTGGCATTTGACAGCATGGCTAGAGGTTGATCCTGCATGGTCACTTAGATGTACCACCGAAAGTTACATAAATATATGTTTTAATTGTGAACTTTGAGGCTTACAGCTTTCTGGTAAGTGTGTAGGCCTTGCCCTTATATCCTCCTCTCAATGTTTAATTTATCTTATTATCAACAATAATATAACGTTAAGGATTTTGTGGCACACCTAGTTAATCCTTTAAGAACCACTGGGCTAGAAACATTACTTACAGCTTCAATATATATCTTAACCTTTGACCTATTCATTATTTAAATACCAGCCTATTTGAATATATTGTATTAATAGATGGGGGAAAAAATTTTGTTTGGTCCTTTTGTCCCTGATTTCAACACCTAAAACACCTGTTAGTTTTTTAAATTTCAAAATGATTATATTTAATTTTTCATTAGTGGTTAGTAATTTTAGTAGAATATTCAAGACAAAATGTATTATTTACCATAAAGTTGACAGTCTTGAGGCTTTAATCTCTACTTTGGGTTTTATCCAATCAAAGTTAGTTACTGATGGTCATAGGGATAGTTATACAAAAAAAAGAGGAAATTATGAATAATAAAAGTGCTCAGTAATATCAAACCAATATAATAAACACATTTTTTTTGTAACTATTATTTTTATTTATCTAAAATCTTCATACTATCTATGTGAATTAACTTTTAATATATTTTCTTGATTGTTATGTTGGGCCTTCTGAAGAACCTATATAAGCACCTCTTATATGTTTTAGTTCCAATAAATACACAATCTAAAACTATGTCCAGTTTGTGTAGATTAAATACGATTTTCACAAACTTGTATTAAATGAGGCAGCTCTACAGTTTGATTATTTACTTAATTGTTGTTATGAGTGGATTGTAAGGATTGTATAAAAGAATTTTCTTGAAGTGGCTTTAAATAATGCATCACTCTATTAAAATTATTGCATAATGTTGCTTTCACGCATACTAATTACAATAGTATTCTAAAACTAGCAATGACCTTTTTTAATATCTTTTCAAGAAGAAAGAATATTTAAATTTTAAAACTTTTTTTTTTTGTATATACAACAAAAATATGTATATTCAATTTGATGCATTGTGTTGCACGCAAATAAAGAACAAAAAACAAAATGAAAATGTAATATTGTAAGTGCTTAAAATATGATAAAGATAAATAAAAACTTCACTTTATATATAAATATTATTCAACATTTTATTGTGTTTGTGGAAGAAATGACATAAGAGTGATGAGCTCAAATAGTGTGGGGGGGGGGNAAATCCAACATTTTGATAGTGGGGGACGGGGGGGACGGGAATATATAGCTGGTGTAAATATAGGAAAATGTACACAGAAAGGGATTTGAACCTCCTGTGACAGTGACATTCCAGATGGCATTCTGATAGTCATTGTGAAAAGATAAGTTATTTGAGGGGGGGAATATATATACATGCATACACTAGTTCAGGTTATATATAGATATGGTAATTACTCTAATGGGGTTGGATTGAGGAATCAGACATTTTGGAGGTAATCTTCCTGTATTTGCATGGAAGGAGAGTAGTAAACCATTTAGGAAAAACCACCCTCAGTATAACCGACCAGGATTCAAACCTTGTCTTCAATGGGCCAGTCTGACATAAGAATGACACCTTAGACCAATGGTATTCAACCTGGGGTACTCGAAGACATATTAGGGGGTACATAATATTAAATATTTAATAAATATTCTCATTTAAAATTAAATAGGAAGACCTAGCCTAGACACAGAATGGACCTGAAAGAGTTAAGGTGTGATGAAGGGGATCGAGTAGAATTAGCTCAAGATAGGAATATCGGGCATACTTTTTAAGTGTTGCAATGAATTTTTGAGTTACTATTGCCATAGAGTGAGTAAATATGTATTAATTTTTTTTAGATGTAGATTATATAATATGTATAACTTGTTTTATGCACCAACAACTTTGGAGGTACAAAATTGAAGATAAATTATATCTGGGAGTACGTGAACAAAAAAACAATCGAATACCACTGCCTTAGGCTAGCTATTTGGCCATTGAAGCGGATATCGTATAAACATGGTGACTGAACTGAGTGATGCGAAAGCATAGTGGCAAGAACGTTTTCAAATTCCTACAGTGATTGGTGCGCTATACTGCACACGTTAAAATAAAGAAACCAAGCAGACTTGCTAATGAATACATACATCGGAAAGGCTACGCCATTATAGATGTACAGGTTACCCCACCTGTGATAATAGTGAAAGGTTTACGAGTATAGATGCACAATGGCCGGAAAGTGTTCATGGCAGCCAAATTTGGAGGCAAAGCACAGTTTAATGGGGTATGTTGTATACTTATTGATAGTGGCTATGGGATCTCTCAATGGCTCCTGACTCCATTTAAATACCCTACAAATAATTAAAGTTAAGATTTAGATAGAATGCTCTGGAAAAAACGATAAAATATAGAAAAATTGTGAGTTAATGAATTAGACAGTTTCAAGATTGGTAGATATATTAGGTGACATTAAAATTCAAAAAGATTGATTATAATTTGCTTCTAATGAAAAACAAATTGTCAAATATGAAAAGTTTAAATATATTAATATGGCATTATCAACATAACTAAAACACAAGTTGACAGCAAGTCTAAAATATAAGTATTAAATGTTAAAAAGGTGTTAAAAACAAGGATACCATAAAGTAAGGACAAAACAAAGTTGCTCAACTATGTTGTAAATAAAAATTATAAAATTAGAATTTATAGGTTAACATCTGCCATTTGAAATTTAAATAAAGTGATTATTTGTTCGTGTTACAAAGATTTGAAGAATATAATATAGAGTGGACATAGTTCTGTTAAAATTTTCATATTTGACAATGTGTTGTTTATTATAAGCAAATTATAATCAATCTTTTTGAATTTTAATGTCACCTAATATATCTACCAATCTTGAAACTGTCTAATTCATTAAATCACAATTTTTCTATATTTTGTTATAGTTTTTTCCAAAGCATTCTATCTAAGTTTTAACTTTAATTATTACTTCTTCTTATTTTAAACTACTTTAAAATGTTTTCTAAAATGTTATCCTACAAATAGACAAGAGCAACGTTTTAACCTACTACATTCTAAAGATAGGGTCATTATAGAAAGAGCATTTGGATAACTTAAAATATGTTTTCCTGTACTCGGCAACACTGTCCAGGTATCAAGTGAAAAGATACCTAAGAAATGATTATTATAATTTTCTAGGTGAATCCCTTGGAAGACCTGTGGTATGAAGATGAAGAAGACAACAATGATGTGCGAGTGGAAACCCCATTAAATTGTAAGAGTTTTAAACATGTAATAATATTCTATCCAAAAATTCATTGTCTCCAAAAAATGAAAGGAAAATAAAACAAAATTATAAAAAATACAAGGTTATGAACTACGTTTTCTATTTTGTTCACACAAACAAATACCCACATAATACACAAACTCGCATGTTTTGATAACAATTTCGTATTTGTTTATATATTTAAAAAATACATTTTAGAAAGACACAAAAGATGTTTGAAGTTACTTTTCAAAGACAATGTATTTTCCAAGTTCTTTCAAAATGTTGTTTTCTTCAATTTGTTGTTCATTTTTCTGGGAGGCAAAGCGCAGTTTCGTTGCTTTCATTATAAGCTGTTCTTTCTCCATTTGTAGCCTCGTTAGTTTTAGCTGCTACAGTAGAACAAGGCGCTGAGGTCCACTGTAGACAGTTTAGCAGTTTCTTCTGTTTCCTGCACCAGGTCATTGAACTTTCATTTGGTTTGTTTCTTGGAATTAGTTTTAATTGTTCCAGCCAAGACTGCATAGCCGGTTGTGTCTTTGTTCACATAAAAGAAAACATCTGACCTATTCACATCACAACTTACTCCAACATGGAAACCACGAGAAATTTTGGAAAAATCAGGATTTTCTTCAATATTTAAAATTTCAATAAATTCTTTTTCCTCACTCAGATTTATTGGTTTGTTACCTGTTGAGTTTACATCAGCCTTCTTCTTAGTACTAGTTTTGATATTGTTCTTTTTTTTTATTGTTCAATACTAACCTTTTTGCCAACAGCCTTCATTACTCCTCTTTCATCTCAGTCCAGGTTCTTTCTTTCGTGACCACCATTTCCGGCAACATAGATTTATCTAATACCACGCGACAATCAGATTTACAAAAACAATATGGTCTGTATGTGCTCAGTGACACTCCTTGCTCTCATCTTTACTCGACATATTTGTTAAAACACAGAAAAATTGTCTGATTAGCTTCCTAACTCAGGAGACTGATGTGTTGAGCAACAGTTCTGCATGTCATGGCACATTAAAGTGAGTCATCGATGTGCAGTGTGCCTATCAGTAGTAAATACTTTTTTATAAGTAAACACTTCTAAGTAAATACTTAAATTTTTCCACTAAATGCCACCCAGTAAAAGAAAGCTTTTATTCACTTTAAATTAATTTCTATAAGGAAAACCTCTTTTATTTTTGGAAGAAGGTACAGAAAAGGTGGACAGAAACATATAAAAGGGACTAAAACACTATGGCTTTTACAATGAAAAGAATAACACAGTTCAAATTTTACATTGATGCCATTGGACAAAGAGGTAATGGTTGGCTCTTAAAGAAAATCGATCGGCCACTGCCCAATCCCCCCTGAACCATGACCTAGATTTCATTCTTTCGGAACTCATCAGGAAGGAGTATGAAACGTGCAACACAACTTCCTAAAAGAGGGGAAGGGGGGGGGACACAAAAGGGAGAAAATGGAAAATTGTAAAGAATGAAAGGACACATAGATAGGAACGTGTAAAAGGTATAACATAAATAACAAACACAGGAATAGGATATTGGATGTGAATATATAATATATCTTTCTATAAGGAAAACCTCTTTTCGCTTTATGAGGTAATTGTATTATTTTTGGAAGAAGATTTAGGCAAGGTGGATAGAAACATATAAAAGGGACTAACACATTATTGTTGTCTTCTTGCTCAACTTACATAGTGAGGGTATAGTGAAATGAGACACATTACTTAGTCATATGTTATTACTCAATGCTCTGGTATTGGTCAAATACACAGGTTACTTGGCTAGGTTGAAATCTCAATAAACAAGCATGATAGGAATATAGACAAATTTATTATATAATACTAAATGTTCTATCATGTTAGACAAAAGTAACATGGAAATACATTATAGATTATAAACTCCTATACTGGGAGCTTTACTCCAAATCACAAGTAGAACTTTTTAATGGAATATTTGATATATATTTTCTGAACACATCATTAAATGGCTAACATTACTTAGGACAGTATGCTTAGTACACTTTGGTTCTACTAGTTAGAAAGCAAGATAAACCTCTATCCAAAAAGTGTGTGTGCAATTTTTTTTTCATATTAGTGTAGAAGGCAAGGTCTGAACTAAAAGTAAGATTCTTTGTGAATTTGTAAAAAAATATCTTGGATTGTGCCATTATTTTTAAAGGATTAAGTGAATGTTTTTGATATTATTTAGCAAGATAATATGTTTAAGAATGGCTTTGGACTGATGTTTCGTCTAAACAACACCCATATACTGGTCTCTAGATTGACATGTTATATGGAATTCTAACCACATTCATTTTATTATCACGCTAGAGCAGTGGTTCCCAAACTGTGCTCTGCGGATCCCAAGAATCTGTGAACAGTTAACGTTTAATTCATATGACTTAGAATATCTAGCTAAGAGGCCTTTTTTTGAATATATCTTTACTGTCCGATTGAGCAACCTCAGTTTACATGTTAAACTATTTTTTTGCTGAATCATAGTTGAAGTGAAATTGTTATTTTCCTCTGTTTTCTCATAGCTGTATATTTCTCAGAACTAACAACCCTCTCCTGGACACCTGCTATCAGGACTGGCAGTTATTCCACTAATTGTAGTGTTATTTCTAACGTCTATAAACAAAGATCACAGTTTAGTAACATGCTCTTTCTCACTCGTGCTCAACAGTGTACTCGCCACATTTGTTAGGTACCATGTGCTCGTGTGATTGATATATTAATTAGCGTTAGCAGTCAATTTGTTTGTATGTCTTCATTACAATATATCTCTGTATGTTTAGTTGTAGATACAATAAAGTGAGTGAAATAACATGAAGTAACATTGATACTATAATTTTTAATATTCATCATGGATCAGTGGCAAAGAGGTAATTTAAGTAAACAATCAAGTACTACTCCAGCAAGTACCAGTGTAACTGACATTGTAAGGGAATCTCAACGTTTTACGTTTCCATCCAGAAATGATAGCTCTAGAACTGTTGAAAGTAGTAAAAAATGGAAATACAATGATTCCTATTTGTCTCTGGGTTTTACGTATACAGGTAATAAAATTGCCCCTGATGGATGCACTATGCGTCTTGTGCAACAAAGTGTTATCAAACAGTCTATGCTACCTGCCAAACTTTATGGACATCATGATACTAATCACCCTGAATATAAGAACAGAGATGTTTGTTCAAATATAAATTTGGGGCATTAACAAACTGTCAAGAGTTTTATGGTGAAAAGTTCAAAAACTGACAATTAAAGCGCTACCGAGGCCTCCTATAGAGTGAGTAGTATATTATGCTTGCAGGAGAAGCCCATACAATCGCTGAAACCCTAATTAAGCCTTTTGCGATTGAAATGATAGCTTGTGTGCTTGATGAGCAATCAATAAATAAACAATTCAGTTAGCTAATAATACTGTTAAACATCGCATTCAAGATCTCTCAACAGATATAGAAAAAGAATTGGTGTCACAGCTTTAATGTAGTTTTACTTTTTCGTTGAAACTTGACGAATCAACAGACGTGCTAGCAGTATTACTTGTATTTGTGCATTACTTGTTTCAGAACAAAACCGAGGATGATTTGTTTCTCTGTAAATCTCTTGAAAGTTGTATGACTGGAGAAGAAATCTTAAAAGTAATTAATAGTTACATACAATACAAGTTGGGAAAAGTATGTTGATGTGTGCACTGATGGAGTCAGAGCAATGAGAGGTAAAACTGCAGGGATCGTGCCACATATCAAAGAGTTGATGCCATGCTGTCTTGTTCAAAAGTCACTGTGTGCTCCATCGACAAGCGCTTGTCGCCAAAACTGTGGAAAAAGACCTAAAAACTGTTTTGGATGATGCTGTAAAGTTAGTGGACCACATTAAATCAAGCCCATTTAATGTCAGAATGTTTAAATTACTTTGTGAAGAAATGGGAAGCGAACACACAATGCTGTTACTTCACACAGAAATAAGATGGCTGTCTAGGTCAGAGTTCCCCAACCCTATGCCCACAGGTGCCATGGCGCCCGCTGAGCCTTTTGCGTCTGCCCGTCACTTTTTGACCACAGCTGAAATGTTCTTGACTAACAATTTTAATCTGCCACTTTTCTGACAAAAATCAAGTTTGTATTTATCTCCAGGTATATTGTTCTCAAGAAGTTGGTGATTGAAAGTCTCAATCTTTCCAATCCCTCCTTTCATTCCTCTTTCTTTGCTGGCTCATTTACAAAGTGTACTTTTACTCGGAACCACCGTAATTTCAAGCTGAATGGTTTTGCTTTTTCCTCATCTCAAAGACCTACCCCCTTCCTTTATTCTCTTCACACTCACTAATACCATGCTAATACTTCATATTTTCTTTGTAAATATCTTCCCATGGGTCTACCTACCCAGATTTGTTGTCTGAATGAACACAGAATAAATCTATTTTTTTAAATGTAGTATTTTGGTCTTGTTAAAACTGTAAATAAAGCCATATTTTTAAATTTAGTTTTTATAAATTTGGAGGGGGTTGAAGTCGCCCCCCCTCCCCCGGCTACGGCCTTGAGTATTACCCACAACCACATGTAACGTCACAATCGCTGTTGGAAACTTAACATTGCAGTTGTCCGCCCGTGTGTATAGCGTTGAGGCTGACCTCTGAGCCTGGCGGGAGTTAGTAAATTTACCTTTAAAAAGTAATTGGTGCCCGCCGCACTACCGTTAGTTTTGAACGTGCTCTAAGGTACAAAAAGGTTGGGGACCTCTGGTCTAGGGGAAAGGTTCTTATTAGAGTTTTTGAACTTAAATCTGAAATTTATTCTTCTTTTATTGATCACCCATTTTAGCTTTATCCCTGTTTGGTGAATACCTCTTGGCTTCAGAAAGTGGCTTACTTAGCGGACATTTTTTATAAGAATTAATTAACCAAATATGTTATATCAAGGAAAGAGTGTGTCAGTATTTACAACAAGGAACAGAATAGTGCATTTTGATAGTAAACTTGAATTTTGGAAGAGATGTGTTGGAAAAAAAGACACTATGAATGCTTTCAAACTTTGAATGACTTCTTGATAGAAACAGAATCTAACTTAGAGGAAACTATTCATAGCAGCATCGTCCAACATTTAAATGGTTTGCAACAAGTATTTAAGAAATACCTTCCATCTTCTACAGAGGACGGTGACTGGCTATGAAATCCATATTGTGCTTCAGAGAAACCAGATGCAATATTTGTGCAAAATTACAAGTGTTTTATAGATATTACATCTGATACTGATTTGAAAAAGAAATTCAGGGAAGTTTCTCTGATTGAATTCTGGTGCAGTCTTCTTCAAAAATATTCACAAGTGTCTAAATGTGCAAATTCTTCCATTTCCAACAACTTATCTGTGCGAAGCTGGGTTTTCAAGGTATGCAGCAACAAAATATAAATATCTTTCAGACTGGACATTGCACCCGACATGAGAATTCAGCTTTCTACAATCTCTCCCAACTTTAAAGGACTTTGTGAAACGAAGAACAAACAACACCATTCTTCACACTAGTACCCTATAAAGTAGTAGTAGTAATAATAATAATATAATATTAATAATATTAGCACCGGGTTATACGCTTTAAGTACTAATTACGCTAATGGATTAGGAATTTGGAAGGTTGAATTAAAGGAAGTGAACCCGCATTTGTGTAGCGGGAGAGCGGAAAACCATTTAGGAAAAACCACCTCCAGTTCACCCGCCCGAGATTCGAACCTCGATCTCCCCGTCCTCAGCAGTCGAGCTCAACACGTCTAGTGCGTTAGCCAACTACACCACCGAGGCAGGTCCTATAAAGTAGGATTGAATGTTTACTTAGTATACTATTGAATGAATAATTATTGTGTCACTCTGAAAAATGATATATTATAATATACTTTTTAAATTTTGGGTAGCAATCATCCAGACACTGTATTTTATGCAAGCAAGAACGTGAGGATCCATGCATATCTTACAACGCCAAAAGGCAAGCAAAAAAAGTTTGAGACCCACTGGTCACTGGGTTAAGGGAAAGAAAGCACCTTATTTTAATGAAGGTGACTGACTATACAATACATGTTATTAAATTAATATTTACATTTCGCACACTGAACTGTTTCTAGGAGAAAGTCCAATAAATACATCCAGGATAACAATTTTAAATATGAATGAATGCTTCAATTTTTATTTTTATATATACCCATCAAGAAACAGCTTCAACATTCTTTGTTAGCCTACATATGTTAATTTGTATGAATCCTGCTCAGGTAAGTAGAGTCTGGTTTTTATTATGTTATCATCTGTCTGGTTATAGGTCTAAACACAGTTTTGATTCCATCCCACAACTGAACCATCAAAATATATCCACCAAACAAATACATTGAAGAGGGAGGAAACTTTAATCATAGATAATATACACACAACAGAGTTTCATCACAACCTCAAGTTTATCCAGATTCTTTTAAAACAAAGTAAGCACAATGTAGTGTTTTGAGACACACACGTGTCAGCTCGATTCGTCTAAATACCAGAAAATGTACTAGGTTCCCCCAATAGTGGGTGACATAGATTTGTGGTAAGGCTAAATTATTTGGTTTTACTAACCATGCAAGAGAACCAATAACATTAAAAATATGTCTCTTTAAGGAAAACCGCTTTTCTCCTTTTGAAGATATTTTATATATGTATTTGGAAGAAGGTACAGAAAAGGTGGATAATAAACATTACTACATTAAAAAATATAGTTAGAGATGGGTCAATTTGTTTTTTTAATATACGAAAACATGGTGAACATAAAGGTTAACTTTACTGTATTATTTCTTTAGTTTCTATATTAAATAAAAAATAGCTAAATGTTGACATCTTTTTTCATAATGCATTCATTATAAAATTTATTAGAATTAATGGGGTATAGTTAAATTCGTCCTATTATTATGTAGACTAAACCAACATCAAGCAGTATCACTTTAAATCAAATTTCAATCTGAGTGCTTGGAGCTTGAATATCCTTCTAAAAAAATATTTATATTGTCAGATTAATATCTCAATTCAAAAATAGTATATAGGGCCAATTAACAATTAATTTTTAATAGTCTTTTTATAGTTGAAGAGCTGTGATATTGCAACCATCTGCCTTGTCCTGTTTCTTGTCAATATGACTAGTGCTAGTGTGACGAAGAAAAAGCCGAGGGATGTTGATTTTGGAAGAACATTCTGCTTCTTCATCACCTGAAAATATACAATACATTGTATTGTATTGGGATAGAGGAAAACGTGTTTTGCATTTGAATATGAATCTATTGATTTTCTTAATGGGTTTTGTTATTTTTTCAATTAAAAATAAATTATTATAGAAATTTTTTAATATTGTAGGACATTTCCTAAAAAAATAAGATTTTAGTAAGCTATAAAATAAAGTATAGGTATTTGGGTGATGCTGAGTAAAAACTGTTGATATAAAACAAAATATACATAAACATTTAAAAACTAGCTTACACTGTCTTTGGAAGCTTTATTTGGGGTAAGGTGACCTGGCGGTCTAGCGTTAAGGTGTCAGACTTCTATGCTGGGGGTCTGGGGCTCAATCCTCAGTCCCGGCACAGATTTATCTGATTGCCAAACCCTTCCTACATCTCTGGCAAGACGTGTATTAATCACAACTTGTGAATGTGTGGAATGCCAGGCCTCCGCCGTAGTTCAAATCCCAAGTTAAACTGTAGGTCCTCCATTTCATCTCACAATCACCCTACCACTACACATGAACGTAAGTGCGTATAACCTGAACGGGTAGTAAGACGCGGTGCTAATAATAATAATTTATTTGGGGTAGGAGTGGGGATTGTATAAAATAAGTGTTTGACTGTGGTAATGAAAGCTAATTTTAAAAATTGTTTTTTTGGGTCTAAAAACGATTTATCGCAATTTATACTCCAACTTCAGCCAAGTAACTGCTGGTTATCCATCTTACTTTTAATCATCATCCAACCCAGGGGTTGTCAACATTTTAGTAGTGTTGTGCCAAAGTAATATTGCAAAGTCGCTCAGCGTGCCAACCAACCTAAGCTCACCCAAATTGTTTGTATTTTACTACTAGTTAACTAGTACAACAATAACATAAATTTAAGTTGATCTTGTAAAATGTAAATGTACCAACATGTTTCTAAATCAAATATACATCAGAATAAATACAAAAGTTATAAATGTGTTTTGCAAAATTTAAGTTCTGAAGACATTATTTTGAAATTTTAAAACAAAGCAATTGAATCATTGAAACATAAACAGGTTATTAAAATTACTACTCACATCAAAGGTTTTATTTAAAAATAAAGTTTTTATATCATTTTTATTCAAATCATTCTACTTGCGAAGAGTGGCAAGAGTGCCGTAGGCTGCCTACCCCTGATCTAGCCCACTGTTCTCTTCCAAATAACAAAAATTAAAATAGCTACTCCTATTAAAATGCCTTGTTTTAAAGACAAATTGACCACAAATTCATCATAAAGGCTGCTATTAATTCTGATTAATTGATAAACATCTAAAAAATGTCCAATATTTTACAAATACAAACCTTTATTTTACCTATGAATCTGAATTTTATAAAATATGGTACACAAGAGGTTTGTGTACTCTACTACATCGAGTATTAAGTTGCTAAAAATACTAAAAATATTAAGACTAACATTTTTTCAGTTAAGTCACAAATTAATAATCTGCGGTTTGGTTGATAAAGTTCCTTAGAAAGTAAAAATATTACTAAAACGCTCACATTTTTTCAATCAAGTCCCAAATTATCTGACTTTGGTTAGTAATTATTTCATTATGTTGGACTAAGCAACCAATAAGCAATAAAGAGTGAAAAATTCCAAATAAAATTTTTAAAAATATGAGTTTTTCTTCTCTTCTTGGATATAATATTATCTTTTTTGTGAATATTCTAAAGGATTTGAAGGTTTCATCTCTAGCTTTATAATTTAAGTAGATGTAGGATTAAAGATGAATAAATAGTCACAAATAAACAGGCCCAGGTACTTTGTAATGTGACTGGCTTTCAAGTACCATTAAAAGTTAAGATAATAATAATAATTTTTGTTTCTCTTTTAAGTTTTTTTTAAAGAGACCTTTCTATTTTACAGAATTTTATCAACTATAAGCCTATTCTATGTGATGAAAACAATTTTGATAAATTTTGTTTGAGTGTATTTAAAACCTCCAGATTTATTGATTAGTCTACCCTGTGTTCCATGCATTAGTCTTGGTTTAATATGTTGTTTCCCTCACACAAAACTAAAAACTATCAACACCCTCTAAATTCAATGCACAGAATTTTATTTTGTTTCTAAATTGTTGTTATCTCTGAAAAAGCTCCAGAATCTGACTTGGAACAACAGTTTGCAAGATAGCTCATGTTGTTGATATAATTGCTTGTTGCTTACGATTCCTCCATCCAGGAAACATATTAGTAGAAGAGTTTCGCTTCACTGGGAATCCCATCATTTCGGCATCTGCAAGGATGGTGTGTGATATGGTTTGCTGAACTCCTATTGGGAACTGCCTGGCCAGACCTGTAATCAGTGACACTCCTTTCATATCCATTTTAACAGTTGAAGTGACCTGCTTCAGTGGCCGCATGGTCTAAGGCATCATTCTTGTATTAGACTAGTCTGCCAGGGAAATCGGGCTTTGAATCCTGGTCAATTGCACTAAGGTTTTTTTTTTGTTTTGTTTTTTCCAAAAATTGTTTTCCATTCTCCTTTCATACAATTGCACGTAGACTTCCTTTAAATTAAACCTTCCTCGCCCCTATTTCATTAGCATTTTAGTACATATGCATATACAAAGGCAGGAGAATTAATTACACTAGACAATGAATTTTCTCAATTGTATGCCAAAATAGCTTTTTGCACAATCATATTTTATTTTTTTAATTTTAAGTAGAAATTAATGTTATTGAAATATTATTGAAAGTTATAAAACTAGTTTTAATACCATAGTCTGACAATATTGATAAACATCAGCTGTTTAGACTGGGATGGAACCAAAATCAACTAATCAGTTAGTTGTTCATGCTGTTTTGTGAACTCCAATGTTGTAAAGAGTGGTTAAGATGTTTACTTTAATGTTTAATGAACAAAATAGTTTTTAATGGTGTTTGTTACCGTTTTATAAGAATATATATATTTGTTTTTAATACAGTTATCATTATTTCTGTGATTGATTCTTTGTTGCTATTCTTGGCTTTTAAGCCAATAACATCTTGAGGTTATGGGTAAGTCAACACATCTTTCTACTAGGAAAATTGACAATATTAAAAGTTATCTTGAAAGAAGATTGTTATACACAAATCCAGATAGCAGTAAGATTAAATATTACACAAAAATTGGTTAATAGAATAAAGCAGGCTTGTCATTAAAATGAAAACTATGAAACGAAGAAAGTCTGTTTAGACTTATGGTTTGTCCTACCTTTGTAACCTTAACAAGTAGTAAGACACTAATGAATAAAAAGAAAAAGAGTTGAAGTTTGTCAGCTGTGACACCATTGTAAACTACAAACTGAAAGTAAACAAATTGTGTACCATGTAAATGTTTATTCAATTGTGGTATAAGGTCTTAAAAGTAAATAAATTTGATGAAATCTACCAGGAGTAAGAGGTTAAATGTATTTTGGTGTATTCCCAACATAACATTATGGGTAGTGGGGAATATTGAACCTTAAAATGATTAGGAAACATAACAAGGCAGTACAATATTCAACTGGGTGAATGCGTATAACCCGAACGGGTAGTAAGACGCGGTGCTAATTATAATAACTGGGTGAAGGAATTTTTTTTTAAATCAAAGTATTAACAATAGTTTGTGTGTTGCTTGAGGCATACTTACTTTTGACATTTTTCGACACTACAGGGTGAATCTTGGGAGTAGATTCTGTTTTTTTCATGTTATTTGCTTTGTTCCACTCAAATCTCTTAAGGAAGGTTCGTGTTGTCTCTGTCACATCTTTCCCGTCCAGTGAGGCTGTAGGTTAAGCATAATTTTGTTATCCTATTGTAAAGTATGCAATCCTAGTAGGTAGTGACAAACTAACTCTCATTAGATAACTAATTAACTAACTCCCTGGCCTTAAAGAACTCAAAAGTTAATGACCAGCGGAACATAAGCTTGCCATTCAACCCTATCCTGAAACACCCGATCTCTAGAGGGACACTGCTCCTCCCTCAAATCTATTTTAACATCCTGCTACCAAGGTATTAACTCAAAAAGGGGTCTTGTATCGCAATATGTTTGGAAATGCATTAAAAACGTGTTTTAATAAAAATTAAGATAGTTTTTTTTTTCATAATAGTAGTCCAACACCTTAGCTCAGTCTTAAACATGTCTGCCTACTGAGCTAAGGGTCCCAGGTTCGATTCCCGGCACGGCTGAAAATTTATCATTGATAAAAATATGGGTTTACTCTTTCACATTGATAAATTAACGGCTGGGGATTGGATGTTGTGCATGTCCTAATCTAAAGATAGATTATAAGACATATGGAGCTATGATTTCAAAAATAAAAAGCCACTGAAAATCAAAATTGGAAAACATAGGGCAGTTTAAGTACCTGAGAAGTGTGCTGAAAAAGGATGCCTACTGCACTAAAGAAATTAGATCAAGTATCATCATAGCCAAGGAAGTTTTCAACAAAAAGAGGTTACTGCTGACTATCAAGTTGAGTTTGTAACAAATGAAGAAACTCATGAAATGCGACATTTGGAGTATCACATTGTATGGAGCAGAAACTTGTACTCTTAGGAAGATGGAAAAGAAATACTTCGAAAGCTTTGAAATGTGGTGCTGGATGGATAAGATTTGAGAAAATTAGGTGGACCGACAAGGTGACAAATGAAGTCCTAAGAAGAGTAGATGAAAAGAGCACCATTTTGGATGTACTTCTCCGGTACAAAGAAAACTGGATCAAACACACTCTTAGGAAGAACCATCTTCTGCATGATGTCATAGGAGAAGGATTCAAATACTAGATGACTTGAAGGAAAGAAACAAATTCTGGGAGCTGAAGGAGGAGGCACAGGACAGGGCGCATTGTAATGTATCTGACTTGCCCCTGAAAAGTATGTGAAAGCATTGACAATAATATCGTCCTAATTTTATAAACGTATTTAATTTTATTTAAATTATATAGTATATTAAATGGCGCTTAAAGCACTTCTTCTTCTAAGAAGGCAAAAGCCACTGATCAGTGACGTCGCACGTGACGTTAGCCGAGTCAATATGACAATATAACTTGAGTCATTTTCCGGCTCTAGAACCTCCCAGTAAAACCGAGATGTTTTTGTCCTGTATTTTGTTTTCCTAAACTAAACCTTCTCGAAGCTTCCCTGAGCAATGGATATATACGAAAGATGGTGCAATGTAAGAGCAGTACTGCTCACTACTCACTAGTCACTTAACATCCAGTCCTTGAACTACTCTGACTGCAACTTCTGTCCGCGATCATACAATAGGCCGTGTATATATTTCGACGACATGATCTATTTTCTCTAGAAATAAACCGAGATTTAGAAATAAAAACATGTCAACATAATAAGTGTGTATTAATTATACAATATTTAAATCACCAATAACTCTTTAATTGGTGCTCGATCACGGGGCTATAAATACCAATTAACTCACCACATCAAAATACCGGACCGCTTTAATTAGTGCTCGACCACGGTGCAATTATCAGCTAATTAAACGGTATAACTTCAATCGACGAACCCGATCCAGAATTCATCAATCGACACGGAGAGAGACGTCCAAAACATCATAATTGGCGCCCAACGTAAGCAGTAATATTTCTATAACACTTCAATTGGCGCACAACGTAGGGACCCGAAAATCAAGAACGCTTCAGCATTGGCGGTCTAAGTTCACTGACAAAAGGAATGGACCTGTCATAAGACAGAACATCTAACAATAATGAAGCTATGACAGGCCTAGCCAGCCAGTGGTGTAAAACTATATGACTTGAATAAAAAACTGACCCAGGCCATAGGCTGGATACAGTAATGGATGTAAAGTTTTTTCATAATCGTATAATATTATACTCTATTTTGTCATTTATTCAACAAAGTCATCATGAATTCCATAAATTTAACTGCAGGTAAATTTTCTAAAACTCACGTATTATTAAACTACATTTTTAGTAATTAAAATGTTTAAATTTCATTTTACAAAGTCATCCATTTATTTCAAGGGGCTTCATTAAAATATTTAACATTATATTAAAATAATGAGCTAAATGTCTGAATAAAACACTTATTTCTTAAACAGTAAATGTGGTATTTCACAACCGAGCTCAATGTTAAAAAAACAACTTGATTTTATAATTAACTTAAACATGTTTATTCATACACTAGATACATTTCCAAATGTGCACGAGTCCATACTAATACGTAGAGCAGTAGAATTATTATATAAGAATTTTTCAAAATGTTAATGTACATTTCATCGCCATTAAAGGAACGTTATAAAGTTACTAAGAATCTTATTTTTATTTTTTGTAGCCTAGATAGTTCGTAGTTTTTCATTCATTAAATAATATTGATTAATTATATTCTGAGAAATTACATTTTAGTCATATTAGGAGAAGTTGGGATTGTTTATGATGACCAATATATTGAATACACATTTTCTTGTGTTGCCTCATACACATAATTGATTTCATTAAATTTGATTTTTTTTTCTAACTGACTAAGCAAATTTTTTAGTAGCTAAAATATTATGGTATAAGTATTAATTTTTAAGTTTATCTAAGTAAATTAACTTGAACTTGTGCATTTAGTAAAATTGTTGCTCTGAACTCACCAAGACTAGAAGAAGCGGCTCCTATGATCTTGTCCCTGTATTTTAGAACAGTACACACAGGGTTTCCTTGAATCTCCACGCATCCAATATACGGCCATTGTTGCACAGTTGAACAGATGTCCCCGAGGTCAGACAGTTGGTTGTCTCGGGAAATAAACCATCTTATCTCTTGTAATGGAGTTAGATCGGTGATTGATATCAAGTTGTTGTTGGATAGATTTAAAACTCTAACACAAGTCTAAACAAACAATGATAACTTAAACAATTCATGTAAAATATATATATATTTATATATATATATATGTAAAATATATTTTTATCAAAAGGATGAGTTTTCTCATCAAATTACACATCAGTTTTATGCATGTTTATGTTATATAAGGTAAATGAGCATCAAGGAAATGCATAGGCATTTACCTTGTTTTCACTAATATAAAAACAAATTATAGATGCACCTTATCATAAATGAACCACTCCCATTTTTGATGGTATGTTACAACTGAAGACTGACTGTTTAGTATTGAACATAAATTATTAAATGTGAATAGTTCTATTCTTCTTAAGAAAAACAATTTTAGCTTTTCAAAAAACCCTTTGGATAAATTCTTAAGTTACCTGATTGCTCTCCGACATATTTTTACATTTGGAAAACCTCTCTTAGACATTGACGTAGTTAAGTGATTGAAGTTTTAAGTGCCCATATTTAGAAACCAAATGTTTGTATTCAAGAAAATCAATGTTTAATCAATCGGTTAACACATTTAGATAACAAGCTCTAGACACCCCATTGTTATTAGCTTGATACCACTTGGTGGTCAACACAAACTTCTTGTTAAAGTGTAAAGCGCTTATTAAAGTGTATTTGTTTTAATGCACTGGTAGTTGAAGGGTATGGTCATCTATGTTTTTGTTAGCTATTTAGAATTTACTTCAAGCAGACAGCTGGCAATGATAAATACTTTATGACTGTTTGCAGTAAGAATACTTACTGAAAGGGTCTTGATTGTTCTTGGGTCAAAGTAAAGAGATTCTCCAGGGGGTAGTTGTTGTTTGTCTATGTGTAGCTCCTCTAAATTGGTTAGAGCTTCTAAACCCTCTAGCACAGCAATGCAGTTTCGACTCAAATATCTAGACAAATTCAATTAAGAAACATTGCCTACTCCCAAGTTTGGATTTTTTTGTCAATATAGCTCACTTTTGATAATATAACTGTTATTTTAAATATTTGATTACATTGTTTGAAAAATCTCAGTTATTTTTCTGTGATTGGATTTTTTACTTACAACTTTTTTAAATTCTTTAGGTACTGAAGATTTTCAATTTTGCTAATTTTGTTCTTTTGGAGATAAAGGTGAGTCAAATTGACTGCATGTTGTAAGTTCCCTATTTTTTCAATAAAATTATTGTGTAAGTAGAGTACAGTGAGGTTCTTGCAGCGAGAAATATCTCCCTAGAACAACACAAAATTTTCAGAAGCATGATATGACTTAATTTAACTTAATTAAAGAAGCATGTAGGTAATTAAATTGAAGGCTTATTTATATAAAATAGTTTTTCAAATGTTTACAATCTGTAACCAACTCTCTAGAATTTGTAATAAGCTTGATAAATACTGCAATATTTCATTCCAAACATTTTCAGTTTATACCCCATGATATCCAGCTCATAGGAGAGGGTATCAAAAAGTTTCAAGATTGGTTTTGTAAAATGAAAATATTGCGCAGCATTGGGATGTGCACGCTATTGTAGTGAGCTGTGACATACATTTATTAGTATGACAAGTGGCATAATTCTGTGTAAACCAGTGGCTGTGTTACACACGTTTATTTGACGGCATGCACGGGTGCATTTGCGATTTTATTATAGACCCCAAACTGAAGCATAGAGCGAACATCAAATTCTGTGTCTTAACTCAGAAAATCTGCAATGGAGACTTTCCAAATAATGGAGCAGGCTTACGGCAATGAAGCTATGAGCCGTTCGGTATGTTTTGAGTGGAACTCGCGCTTCAGGAGGGCAGAACATCACTGAAAGACGAAAAGAGGTCAGGGCAGCCTTCAACACATATAAACTCTAAAATTGTGGACAGAGCTAGGCATCTCATGCGTGAGAATCGCCGAATAACCATTAATGACATTTCTAACCTCATAAATATGTCATGAATGAATCAGTCCTTTTTAACATGTGCTGCATTGCCGCCAAGTTCGTACCCAGGCTTCTGACCCCCGAACAGCAGGGGTGCCATGTCAAAGTCTGTCAGCAACTCCGTCAACATGCCCATGATGATCCAACCTTCATGTCGAGGATCATCACTGGGGAGGAGAGTTGGATTTACAGTTACAACCCGAAGACCAAACAACAATCTTTGAAGTGGAAGAGCCCCAAATCTCCAAAATCGAAGAAGGCGAAGTAGGTCAGGTGCATGACCGAGTGCATGCTTGTCATTTTCTTCAACATTCACGGGATTTTGCACCATGAATTTGTCCCCGAGGGTCAGAATGTCAACGCTAAGTTACACTGTCATGTTCTGAGGCGTCTGAGGGAGGACATTCATTGGAAAATACCAGAACTGTGGTGTGAGGGCAATTGGGTGCTCCAACATGATAATGCATCCGCACACACAGCGATCAAAACGCGTGAGTTTATTGGGCGCAACAACATGATTATCGCTCCTCACCTCCCGCACTCACCGGATTTGGCCCCCTGTGACTTCTTCCTCTTCCCAAAGATTAAGTTAAAGATCAAGGGTTGCCGATTCGACAGCACCATGAATGAAATCGAGCATAAATCGGAGGCGATGTTGTGCATGCTTTGAGACAAGGACTTTCAGGAGAGCTTTCTAAAAGTGAATAAAGCACTGGGATTGTTGTGTCGCTGCACAAGGGGACTACTTTGAAGGAGATAGTGGCCAAATTTAAATCAGGTAATTTATTTCCATTTTACAGAACCAGTCTTGAAACTTTTTGATACCCTCTCTTATGACATTGTATGTACTAAAGCTTAATTGGAAAAGTTGAAAGAGAAAATGAAACTCAAACTTTAACCATGTGTTATTCTGGCATTCCTTGTTGACATACCAACAGTGATACTCTTGTTTCTTTTGACCATAACAGTTGAAGATAGGTAAGGTAGATGAACAAAAACAACATGTCTTAATGGTCAGTGTACAATCACAACTAGTCATAAGCCCAGTCAGAAGGTGCTTTGGGTTTATCTCATGCATCAAAAGGGACTATCTTCAATTTGTACATTAATGAAAGACATAATTTCATCTATTGAGATTACTTACACTATCATATTAAAGACTCAAAAGTTAATTGCCACACTTACAAAAATATACCATCCAGTCCATATAATTATACCCTATTCCTATCTTGAGCTAGTTCTATCCAGTCCACCTCATTATACCCTATTTCTTTCAGGTATATTCTAGTGTTATCCTTCCATCTAGGTCTAGGCCTTTCCTAAGGTATCAGATGGATATTGTAAGACATAACGAATGAATACTCAAAAGTAGATTTAGTAACCTTTCTATCTGCCATCTTATGAAAATTGGACTGTACCATCTAATGTCAAGCATTCACTCCTCTCTTGCATTACTCTAACAATAGGAATTAATAAATATAAATAAAAAGGAATAAATATCTAAGACTGTTTCAATTGATATAACCTTGTATGGCAGACATAACCTCAGATTCATATGACTAATGCTTACAACAAAATATGTATGATAGTAAATGAGTTAAAAAGGTATTTTGTTGTAAACTTTCCAACAATCCAAAAAAAGTTTGTCACGTGACACTTTTTAAGGCACGTCCATACTCGAGGGCTGGTTTACACGATGACACCAGCAAGCAAAGCCTTGTTTTATATGAGGATGCCCATACTAAATGACTACTATCTAGCAACGATGACGGCTTTCTCCAAAAGTGAGCCTTTTAGTCAACCATATAATTAATATAGCTTTATGTTCTGAAATTATACAAGGGGGCCAATGATTGGAAAAACCTGGAATTATGCTTAAATTTTGTGCATTGAGAAATAAATCAAGAAAAAATGTCTTAAATGTTGTCACCTGTCAGAAATTTAAAGGCGAAAACCGCTCTTAATAGCTTCAAGTACAATATATTTTAACTGTATTTATTTATTAGAAGTATATAATGTGCATGTTCTGAATCGACTGAATATATCAGCACATGAGAATTTCTATGAAAAAGAGTAAAAAGCCTACATATTTTGCAGGGAAAGGTATTTTCAAATTTTCACTGGGTTCTTTTACATACCACAATCAACATGGGACCAAAAGATATTCTTCCCCTTTGAAGAAAGTTGTGCTAGCCTACAGATTTTTATTGCTCAAGAAAAATCTGTTGACCCCAGCTGGGTTTGAACTCACAAACATCAGGCCCTAAAACGAGCACTTAACTCCAAGACCATTGAGATCGACTAGTCATATAAATGTAAAAAAAATTCTTGGGATAGAGTACTCCAAATGCTATCTAGAGGCATCCAATTAAAAAAAAAATCCAGGCAAAAATTTCACTAAATAGCTTTTAGGGATACCCATATTTTAGAAGAAATCTCTTAAGAATGGATCAGTCCAAATATCTTTTAGGGGCACTCTATTTTCAAACATTTATTGAATTTGGTAGCCCTGGATCCTCCTGTGACTTGGAGGACAATTAGTTTATGTATACTTTTTCTAATCCTACCCCTACATAAATAAAGTTCTACAGCCACTGGATACGGCAAATTTGTATGGATACAACTCTTTAATGTTTAACTTGCCTATTCTTTACTTGTGGCTGAATATACATCCAAAAACCTTAGAAAAAGTGTGATATGGATGTAGAGTAATTCCATGGTTGTACCCTGAACTATT
Source organism: Timema monikensis (assembly GCA_902151445.1). NCBI lineage: Eukaryota > Metazoa > Arthropoda > Insecta > Phasmatodea > Timematidae > Timema > Timema monikensis. The sequence continues at coordinate 173,835 of CABFVZ010000212.1, forward strand.
TTTTTTAGGGGGAAGTGGTGGTGGCTCATGGCGAAGCATTCCAACAGGAGATGGTTAGGCTTTTTTTTTTAAAAAAAAAGATCAATCTTTAAGTAATTTAAGGTGTTTTAAAACATAATTAAGGTTGTAGTTGGTATGAATTGTGTAGGACTCCAATAATCAGCCTAGGCATTGAATATAATTACTCATTAACAACACTTGCCCAAGTACTAAAATTTAGGGCGCACTTAACACACCTTAAACAAAACAAAAAAATAATTCAAAATCATTTTATCAAAATTTAACACGAGAAAAAGCTTTTTTTTAAAAACTCTGGAATATATTTCAAAAGTAGGCAAAGTCCCCCAGTCGATGTGTATGTTTGTGTTCATGTGTGCGTGAATGCATATGTATACACAAGAAAAATACTTTTTTAACTAAATTTTTTAAGCACAGAATTCAATTTTTGGTCAATGAAACCCTAACGAGGTGTTAAATGAAACAGTTTATTTTTTCTTTTGTATTTTTAATATTCATTTCTACAAAATTTTGTTGATACGGTACATAAATTTTAGGTATTTTGGTTGCACCGACAAAAAGTGCAAGGACACTCAAAATTGCTTGTTCAGACACTGGAATGATAAAACGGATGTTTTCACAGATAACCAATCATTACATCAACAATAACTCCTGCGTGTTTTACAAACATAGGTATTTAGGTGAACCTGGTTGTTATATGATTTTTAGCAAAGTCGCCCCAGTTGACGAGTGTGTATATAAACAAAAAAAAGTAATTCAAAATCATTTGATCAAAATCTAACACAAGAAAAAGCCTTTTTTAAACGGTGAAGGGCAAATTAACTCTTCTATGGTAGGTGACTTTGCCCATTCCCTTTATGATTTTTCTTAGACAGGATGATTTACAAAAGAAAATTAAAACATAATAAATAGCATCTATGAACTCTCCCACAATGTCTGACACTTTTGGGTTCTACAAAATTTACTTAAGAATCACATGAATTTGGGACGCAAAGTTGAAAAGTAGGCAAAGTCACCCCAATCGATGTTTTTTTCTCGNNNCCCGCCCCGGTAAAACTACTGAGAACTATTCTGAAATTTTATTCTAGAGTTTTAGTGGCTAGCCTATTATGGTCACTGCAACCAGGTTTCAAGTATGGAATTGCCTCTGGGCCTTATATTTTGTTATTTCAATTAAACTTGTATGTTCATGTGTGTCTATAAATAATATAGGCCTATATAAAAATAAGTTATGCTGCAATAAATACTGTAACAGCTAGTAAATCAAATAATGGAACAAGCTTATTTTTCATTTAGTTATCATATTGAATTCTGTTAAGTTTCAATGAACAAAAACTCAGAATAGTTTTACATGATTTCTAAACGTAACTGAAACATTTATTTGTTAAATTAACATACACAAACACACCAATGTAATGAATATCAATTACAAATTTGTACCATTGTAAATATTTTTCATAATAATAATAATATTAACTTACAATTTCATCAATGCACTGACCATGTAAGTGAACATGTGTAATTTTGGTCAAAAATACATCTTTATCTTTTTTGTCTGTATTAACTCTAAGCTTATTCTGAGACGCTTTATTCACTAGTGAAGATGTTAGTTTAACCATTCTTTCATGCAACAATCCCTTTATTAATTTAATACTCTAATCACTTATTCTTGTTTTGAAAATATTATTTTCAAGACATTTGACTATCTCAAGATTCCATAACATAGCAACCAAAATTTCTTTGTTGTGTTGCTATGGTAACAATTTCTATAGCAACAGTTTCACTATTACATATTGCACCACTAGGGTATTGATTTTTCTCCAAGTGTATTCTACATTTATAAAAACGACAATGATAGTAACATTAATATTAAATTATGATCCAAATAAATTTAAGAGTGTTTGAAAACAAGGTGCTTAGGACAATAATTTATGTAAAAAGGGATGAGGCTACTGGGGAGTGTAGGAGGTTACATAATGATGTTTTTTTTAAGTCTATACTCACCACAAAACATTGTTAGAATAATAAAATAATAAAAGGACATGCAGTGCAAATGGGAGAATCTAGAACCTTTTCCAGAGTATTGACTAGCAAACCCAATGGGATGCAGATGGGAGGATAATATTATAATGGTGCAATGAGGTGGACTAGATAGAACTAACTCAAGATAGGTATAGGGTGTAATTAGGTGGACAGGATAGAACTAGCTCAAAATAGGGATTTTTGTAATTAGGTGGAGTGGATAGAACTAACTCAAATTATGGATGGTGTATTGAGGTGGAGTGGATAGAATTAGCTCAAGATATGGATAGGGTGTAATGAAGTGAAGTGGATAGAGCTAGCCCACGATAGTGATAGGGTTAATGAGGTGTACTGGATAGAACTAGCTCAAAATAGGGGTGGTGTGTAATTTGATGGAGTGGATAGAACTAGCCCAAGATAGAGAGAGTGTGTAATGAGGTTGAGTGGCTAGAACTAGCTCAATATATGGATAGGGTGTAATGAGGTGCAGTGGATAGAAATAGCTAAAGATAGGGATAGGGTGTATAAGGTGCACTGTATAGAACTATCTTGGGTTACTAATGACACAAAGTAAGTAGGGAGTAATTAAGGAAATTATTTCAAATAGTTTGTTCTACACTGAGTTTACTAAACAGTCATTTAAAACTTCACCTATTATTTGTTACTGTTTGTCACTGTGTAATAAATTACTTGAAATAATTTCCTTCCCTCATTAATGTCATTGGCAAATTGAAAAAGGTGGTTTATTGCAAAGGCGCAATCATTTTACAATAAACCAGGCTCATTAGAAAATAATATTGTATTTATTTTTCACCCTGATATTTTTTAGTCTTATTGCAATGAGGGCATACAGCTTTAGGCTTTTAAGAAAATGAACTTGCATTTGCTCTATTATTCTAGTCAATTCCAGGATTATTACAATGAGAGTGTTCAGCTGCAGGCACATTGAAAACAGTTGTAAAGAAACATGACCAAGGTCAACGAAGCACCCACCCTTTCGTAAGACAAGCCTCGCTCAAACATATCTTCTAATGTGCGTGTACAGTTCTGTGTGCTACCTCTTTTGTTTCATTTAACATAGTAACATTTAAACAGTTTCATCTCATTTTAGTTTTGATTGAAAAATGGAAATTGATACAGACTTTTACTGTTTAAAATGAAAATGTAAACTTCACTGGTAGTGTGAGCAGTTCTCAAAATGAAATTGTTATTTATAAGGTTAAATTTAATGAGAAAATGAGAAAATATATTAACCACTGTAGGTACTTAAAAAACAAATGATTATTAATCTATAAACTAACATGTTTCATTATTTTGCCAAATGACACCATACTTTTCATCCAGCCATTTATTACAACAATAATAATAGTAATAAATATGTACTAGTAATAGTGAAGATATGGTTTTAGGCTTTAAGCATATTAGCAGTGTTTAAATGCATAGTCAGATCTAAAATCATACTAGATTTACTTTAATATATTAATACGCTAAGCCGTGTGTTTTTAAGTCATCACGTTCGACAAATAGAATCAATATTGTCAGCAGTTAAAATAGATAAAGTGATATTTTACTACAGCTATTTTATAAATGTTTTAACAGATTATTTTATCTTGAATCCCACTCGAACACATTGAACAACTATCCCGTCTCTCTTGAATATTGCATCTACCATCTTATTAGGGCCAAGTGGCGTAATATATCCGCTGAATTTCGGGAACTTGAGGAATGTCCATGACCTGGGTTGCAAGAAATAATCCACCTGAAAATATAAATAATATAATAAGTATTCATTCAGAAATTCCCAGTAACTTTGGGGATGTTTCAATACCAGTAGTTTTTTTTTATTGAATCTTTATTAGAAACACTTCTAGAACAGATTTTAAAACCATAGGCAACCCATATATTGTTATATGGAAAGCAATGTTTGACAGGAATGTACTAATAAGTTAAAAAGCCCTCTCCTAGTTTTACTTCATCAATCATATATCACACAAATATGCAAGTATGATGTTAAAATAAACTGGCATTAGCATAAACAGTTGCCTCTTTACCCAAACCTGATTCAATATTTATATCACCATTCACCAAGACCAGGGATGTGGTATCGAAAGAAAATTATCGATACTGTACTCATTAAAAGTATCAATAACAGTAAGTATCAATATCGACATGCACATAAACTTCTCTGCTTCGTCTACTTGAGGCATCCTTGGGTTAAATGGTTCACACTCGTCCTGTCGCCTGGTCAGGCATCAGAATGTATTGATAAACAAATATGAAAGAACAGCTATGAATTATGACGAGCTAAAAGAGATTAAATGCTAGAGTTGCTTCTAGCTTGTCATGCAGAAAATGAGTGATAATTGAGAAATAGTGTCATTTGTTCTTCCTCCATAGTCCACCCTAGTGAACATTTAATCCCAGTATAAGTGAAGACAGCAAAAAATGTTGTTTCTTTCGATACCAATCAGATACCGGAGTGTGAGTACTAACTTCAGCAAAATTATCGGAAAAAAAGTATTGAATAAAAAAATACTATTATTGAAAGGAAAATATTGATATTAGTGAAGTATTGTTCCTTTTTTCACATCTTTAAGATTGACCTGCACTAGTGTTTACACAGTATAAGGGGCCAGTCTCACAATGGACTAGACTGCCAGTGACTAGAAGGTCAAGGTTCAAATCTTGGCAAAGTGCACTGGGTGGGGGAGCCACACGATTCATCATTGTTGCTAATACATGTGCTCTCTTTCAAACACAATCTTACTAATATAAATAAATAAAAATGGCACCTTAACAAGGATTTGAACCGGTCATCCGGCTTAACATATTGACCAGGATTCATATTATTGGCTGTGTGTCATTTTTCTATGTCACAATCACACTATCAGAATGTTGGTCTGCTAGTTATATCGACTAGCTTAGGGGAACAGTAAGAAGAAGGTATTTTTCTAGAGAAATCCACTATAATTATTTAGGAGAGCAGATGGAAGATTACATTATATAAATGCAACATACCTAACCAAGTAAAGAAGCTTGGTCTTACAGATCTGACTCAAGCATGCTAGGGCACATTCAAATTTACCAATCTTAAACAAAATTGCAAGATCTAAATATTAACACCAGTAGCTTACATTTGGTTGGGGGCATACAAAGCCTGCACTGTCCTTTATGTATTTCCACACATCACTCACAAGAAGGTTGTGTTCAGCCTCTGTGCAGAGATTGTACACAGTAATATGGTACTCCACGTTGTAAAATATGCCGTTGTCATCGTAACTACCATAATACATAACAAGGTCCATCTAAAATATAAAATTTAGATATATAAATTCCAATTATAAAATAAAACTTCATTCTTACTAAATACATTAACCAGTTTTATGTTTCACATCCCAAGTGCATTTTTTAGTTCAGTGTGCTTGACCCCGGCCAAGGAGATCATGCTGACTAGGTGCTACACAATGTAGGTATCCACTCTTCCACGGGCAAATGCTGGTACATTTACCCTCAATTGCTTTCCTCATTCCTACCTCTCTAGGTTAAGTTTCTAACAGAGTTGGTTCAAATCCACTATCTATTTTATGAAGAGGGAGAGAAATAACAAATCAACAACAAGGGTCCGGAGCCTATTGATTAGTGGAAGAGTTAACCTGAGGTTCATAAGTAACTCAGTCAAGGACTTTCTCATTGTTACGAGGTGTAACAGATGCAGGGACCTGGAACATAGGGTGAAGTTTTGCCCTAAGAAAGAATCTGTCTGTGGGCAGTGCGGGAAAGTGGGGCATGAACTTAAGGACTGTACAGAGAAAATAAAGAAGTGCATACCTTGCAGTAGTAGAGGAAAATAAAAGTGCAACTACCCTAACACTAGGGAATGTCCGACATACCAACTCTTGCTAGACAGACAGATACAAAATACCGACTATGAGGGACGATATATGTGTACTGACAACTGTGCTAAGACGAATACTGGACAGACTTGAGAGTATGGACAAGGACAAGCAACGGAGCGGAAGTAAAGTTAAGTCTGGAAGCAAAAAGAGGAATTCACCATCACGAGTTAGGGGGGCAGAGGAACACAGGGAACGTTCAAAGGTAAGGAAGATAGAGGATGAGGTTAAGACGGCAGCAGTAGAGCAGGAGGTAAAAATTGTAGGAGGACTAAAGGCAACTAGTGGAAAGAAAGAAAAGGAGGAAGAGGTATCGTCAACCGCGGAGGAATACAAGGATAAGCGGAAGCGGTGGAATATCTAGAGGTGGAAGTTTTGGAGGAAATACCCAGTCTTTGTACATGGGAGAGATACAAAGAAAATAGAAGAGGATGAAGAAAGGAAGATCAAGTACTCCGAGGAGTTATCTGAACAATTAAGATAAAGGAAGGAGGCTGAGGGTGTAGAGAAGAAGAAAGAAGAAAAAGCTGTGGTAGAAGAAAATAACTTGAGTGACCAAGATGACTTAGTGAATCCGAACCAGATATACAACAACCTTGAGGAGACTCTCCAATTATAAAGATTGGAGGAGCAACAGACTCTACATCTGGCCATGAGCCACATAATAAGATTTGGTCATGAGAAGGGAGCGTGCATTTCTCCTCCTCTGAGGCTCTGGATAGGATACAACTAAAGTCAATGAATCTGGCAATGGAGGTAAAACCACTTCTCGAAAAAGTTCATAAAGTCTTCGAAAGGAGGAAGGAGAAGCTCAACTTTGAGGAACTCTACCAACACTTTGTGAATGTAAACGGTCGGATAGCATTTGACTCGAAGGAAGCTTGGCCCAGATGTTATGTGCTTACTCACAACCCATAATGGACGACGAAAGCAATAGTAAAATAAAAATTCGGCAGTTGAATGCTATGTGGAGTAAAATCATTATGGAAGAGATTAGAAAAGTAGAGGTAGAGGACTTGAGTTTGGACATCATTTGAGTGCAGGAGTCGCACAGTACGGTAAGTGGAAAAATTCTGCAGATGCCAACAAAAGCGAGAATTATCACTAATGGTTCATCGCCCATGAGCACGATGGTAATCTTCAATACACATATAACGGTTACAAGAGTAGATCAATACTTCAACGAGAAGGTCACTTGCGTCGAGATAAGAACAGATAAAGGCGCATTAATCCTGATCAACATGTACTTCCAGGACATGTAAGACATTGAAAAATACTTGGAGCAAATCGAAATTCTAGATGACGTCTAATAGAAGTGTCCCGCTGGTATTCCTCACAGATGCAAATGCGAAGTCACCCCTGTGGTTCAACGATGTGTTGAGAATGCTGGATGGAAGGAGAGGTAGATATAAGGCATATGAAAGAGGAGAGAAGCTAGAAGAGATAATAGTGGCGAGAAAGCTAAAGGTGCTGAATATGACAGGGAATCCACCCACCTCAAATATAGACGTCATGCTATGCAACCAGGAAGCGATTGGGATCGTTAAGAACTGGAAAGTACTGGACGTGTTGACAATTAGTGACCATAATTTGATAACTTTTTAGATTGAAGGAGATCTAGGGCTACGGATGAAGTGGGAATAAGACCTAAATTCAACATCCGCAAAGCCAATTGGGAGAGATTAAAGAGAGAATTGAAGCTACCAACAGAGAGAGAATAAGGAGGAAACGTAAATGTGAAAGTGAAGGAGTTTATAGGAGCCATACAAAGGGCGATGAGAATGGCCTTCCCGATATTCAAGGAAATATTAAGGATAAGTAATAAACCCTAGAATGAGAGACTCGGGAAAAATCGGAAGGAAATGAGGGCAGCGAGGAGGAGATACCAGAACTGTCATGGTCCATGGAGTCTAGGCATGTTACTGGATATCTATAGAAGGAAGAGTATTAATCTGCCCTGATGCTGGCTAAGAGGGAAAGTTGGGAACGATAAGTTCAGGAGGAGCTGAGAAATATTGCTTGGGGAATACCATTTCAGATAGTGACCGGGAAGGTAAGGCCCCCATGTAATATCGACGCTGAAGTCTCAGGGTGGGGACATGACTTCTTGTTGGGAAGAATCGGCGAGGTTGTTGCTGAAACGCGTTCTTCTAGACGATAATGTGGAAGACGACAAGAAACTGTAAGAATGGACAAGATGAGAAACTACGACAACAAAGCAGAGACAGATCCAATAACAAGATATTATAAGGTTGGTGGCAGAAATAAAGAGTAAGAAGGCACCTGGACCTGATGGAACCAGAGTTGAGGTCCTTCAGAAAATAAGCGAACAGGTAATGCCCTTCCTAACTAGTATGGAAACAAAAGTATTAATAACAGTAGGTATCGGTATAGAAAGGCACATAAACTTTTTTGCTTCGAGCATGTTCATTGATAAAGGAAGGGGTAGTAAACTTGTCACCATTTGCTCCGCAGCATTACCCAATCAGTCATCATGATGTAGTGATACACAAAGATGAAAGAACAGCTATGAATGATGATCTTAAAGAGATTGAATGCTAGAATTTCTTCTTGCTTACCATGCAGAAAATGAATGCAAATAGAGAAATAGTGTAATTTGTTCTTTCTCCACAGTCCGCCCTAGTAAACATTTAATCCATAGTGTGAGTACTAATATCAGTATAAGTATCAGAAAAAAGTATCGAATAAAGATATACTAGTGTCGAAAGAAAAATATTGATATTAGTAAAGTATCGATACATTTTTCACATTTCTAAATGTACCTGCTGTCTAAGAAAGGGCTGAAATAAAATTTAAAAAATCATGTCTATAAAAATAAATATTGCAGACTAAAAATAATTGCTCTTTTTAATAATTCAACTCTTAAATGTGTTTTTATTGCATGGTTATGACATTAATGATTTGTGCATGTGGCCTTTTTTTTTTTTTTAATCAAAATGTGGGTGAGCAATGTGTTGTGTGATCATCCCAGTGAACATGGCAACCATTAAGTAGAGGTTCATGTGTGTTTTGTGGCTTGCAGAGTTTAAATAGATTTGATTGTAATAAATCTGACTTGATCTGAAAAATATATTAGTTTTAAGAACCAATCATTGTTGTGGATTAGTTACATGATGCCTGAACCAAAATATCCCTCTAATAATGTATTCAATACCTGTACAGATGGTCACATTATATAAGGCGTCAGACTCACCATATATATATTTCCCATGACAGGGAGGTTGAAGTTCGAATGTGGGCCAGGTGCGTGGGCTAAATTTACACATATGGTTTGCCCATACTCTATATTTATGCAAAAGTCATTCCCTCATAGATTAATCCATTATGTAATAAATGTGTTAAACTATATTAACTGGATTAAAACATTGAACTTAAGGTTTTATGTACTGATGCAGCTGTGTTTCTTAAATCACTATCTTTTTAACTGCTTAATTAGGGGGTGGGGATGAGCAAAGTACTTTATTATGCAACATTTGATGCTTCTTGAATGCATGGATTGTAGTATCTACCCCATCATGAATCATTGACCAAAGTATATTAAGTTTCCCGCTTACTGTGTGGGCTTCAAATAGATTTTTCTTGAATGTGATCCACATCATTGCTGAATGTTGTCCATCTTCCAGGGGATTTTGTATTCAAAACACTACTCATCTCTTTCAAATGTTCGTCCTCTTTAATGATTATGATATAATTCTGGAGCTCCATAAAATTGCCTAAGCTCAGCTGAGTACAAATTTAAACTGCACAAACCATGAAACAAACATGACCTTTTGGTGTTGTGTTATCATGTCAATAAACACATTGATTTTAAATAAATACAGTGATATCTCATAATAGGGGACACCTTCCAGGATCATTAAAATGTCCTTTATTAAGGAGTGTTCATTATTTGTAAAAATATTATATATTTAAAAATTCACAATGCTTGAACACGGTTTAATATATATTAACCTTTATTGTGTTGAGATTGACTACAACAATCTAATTACTGCAGTGTGCGGTATTGTATGCAGGATCATTATGACAAGTGAATAAATAATATGTGGGGCTTTTTGTACAGATTGCATTATACACAGAAGAATACACCAATTAAATTAAATGTAAACAGTAGGCCCTCTGTACTGTAGGTCTATATGTGTATCCGAGCACAGACTAAACTGAAAGAATAACTTCATAGGTTATTTTAGAAACGTTTGCTAGAGGAGTAAGGAAGGATGTGTTGTTCACACTTTGCGCAAGAGAACGGAATTCTTGACATTCGTACAGTAAGATTTGTGTATGGAATGGTGTTCTCAATTTTTGTTCGTTGTTTAGAGATTCGAATGCATAAATATGCATCTTTAGAAGTGTGCACGTACATTATTGGGAAGTTGTTTTACCATAAAATCCTATATTATGTTCACGGATAAATTTAAACTGTCCGACAAAAAAAAATATTCAAAGGTGTCCATTAAGGGAGATTTCACTGTATAACTATTGTTTCAATTTGATATTTAATAGTTATATTTTTCATTTTTTACTTTCTCTTAAAGTTAATTTCCCTTTTTTGTATAGACATATTTTTTCATTTAAGTTTTCTGCTTGTTTTTTAACCAATACATTTTAGCTTTTGAATTTACATTAAAGGTATTGTGTAGTAATTATCAATACATATAATTAATAAGGTAGGTAGAAACAGCACAACCCATCAATATACCAGCAAATTACAAACAAATGTAAGCAGTGCAAACAAAATTGGTTTAACTTACGGTGACTCTGTTGTCTAGTGGGAACGGAAATCGAAACTGTCCTCTGTCGATGTGGAATGTATTATCCCACCTTGAGTAATCGCTCACCAAAAATAAGTCCATCTGATTATTTTCTTGGTTTTCTGTAGCACCTCTTCTTGGTTTGTCACCACAATGTTCAATGAAGTTCAAAGTGATCAAGAAATCCTGGACGCTCAATTTATCAACAGATAGATTAGAACAATTGATGACTTCTACTACATCGACAGGACATCCTTACTTCAAAATGCAATTAAAGTGGGTGTTAACCTTTATAATGTTTTAATTGGTTTTCCACATAGTTAAAACAAGAAAAGCATCAAACAACATAGTAGAGTTAAATTAAATATGACTGAAAAATGCATGGCACATGGACACGAGAAACAAACTATGGACTTTGTATTAACATGCCAAATGATCTACTACTGAGCTATCAAGGAATTGTTCATTACTCAGAACTATACTTCTCTCAAAAATTAAGTCAGAGGGAAGAATGACCCTGTGCACGGCAAGAGAGCATTTGTATGCTAAACCCATGTTCCCAAGTTTTAATCCTGTGTCATTTTTCAACCCAATTTAATTGAAGAATACACCCCAGTGCATGGTTATAACCAAACCAAAGTTAATGTTCAACTATTTCCTTGGGCAAGGAAATATAGGTAGGCCTACTGTATCCACTTAAAAACAACAACAAATTTATTTTTCTCATAATCATGTAAAAGAGCAAAATGAACAGTTTTAAAGCTCAAGATTCTACATGCCCTTAACAATCAGTGAGTATTGGCAAACCGGATCTCTTAATTATATTTAAATTTTGAATAACTATCAACTAATATTTATTTAATGTGGTGGTTCCAAAGATGTAACGCAATATTTCCAGGTATTCCTTGAAAATCAATTTATTTTAAATATGGGGTATTTTTTCACAACAGTATTTATTTTTTCAAACCCTGTTTTAACTTTGTATTTGGAGTTGTAGACAACATATCAAGAGGAATTAAAGTTAGAATCTCAAATGAAACCTGTTAATTTCTGAAAGATAGATTTGTTTAACTTTCAAACTAGTAACGTGAAGTTTTAAATGATGGTTGTTCATTTTAAAGAAAACATTAATTAATTGTTACTTAGAATGAGTGGTTTTTTTATCACCTCATATTACTGTTGGTTAAAGGCATTATGTACTAATTATGCTAATGAGTTCTGGATGAGGAAGGTTGAATTTAGAGGATATGAGCCATATTTTCATGGAGAGAGAGTAGAAAACCATTTAGGAAAAATCACATTCATTACACTTAACCGAGATTCAAACTCCGATCTCCCTGTCATTGGCAGTAAAGTATGTTGTAAGAGTGACGCCTTAAACCAGCGTGTCTACTGAAACAAGTAAAACTATTGTTGTTCACAAAATCGACTTATAAATTAGTTTTATTACTTTATAAAATTTTCCTTCTATCCACCCACTTAAATATAAATTAAATCTTGCATCTAATTCTATCTTTAGATTCATGTTTATTTCAATGTACAATTCAACCCTTAAAATTGAGTGTAAACATCGAAAATTGTGTTTTTCCAGACATTTTTTAAGGTGTCTTTGTGGATCTTTTAACCATCCATTAAGCTATCAATGGAAGATGATCCTCATTGGAGAGCATGAGAGCTTACACATCAATTTCATCTGGTTTTGTTTGCCAGTGACGGAAAGGTTGGGGTTCTAATCCTGGCCAAGTGTAGCCTAATGAGGATTTTTTTTTTCCTAAATAATTTTGAATTTTTCCTCTATGTAAATATGGGAACATTCCCTTTAAATTCTACCTTCCTCAGCCCTAACCTATAAGTGTAAGTCTGTGGATAGCCTGAATAAGTAGAAAGCCTTAATGTATGTAAAAATGTACTAAAGCTCTCAATGCTTTGCTCATCATGAAATTGTTTCAAAAATACCATGTTTAATAATGGATCCTTAATTATTAATTTAACATTCATTGGCAGCAAAGATACCAAAGTAATTCATAAAATTATAATTAGTGGTTAATTTTGCTAGTATGAAGACACCATTAAATAAAATAAAGTTTTGTCTACTACAACTGTTTATCTTTTTTTATTTGATTCAAGAGCAGGCAAATCTAAATGGTTACAACTCTCAAGAAATGAAATAGCGTGGCAACATGGTGATATGAACTATATATTTTCTTATTCATTCTAAACTAGCACACAACTGTAAGATCAATAACTATTTTTACTTCTCATAGCTCTTATATTTTATACCATTTTAAACTAATATAATTCTAGGACTGTTTGATAAATATATCATTTAACCTCTACTCTCAAGAGACAGCAAACATTTGGCCATGATTAGTGTTAAATGTATTCAAATAAAAAATCCCTGTTACCACCCTCCCCTTCTCTGCTCTTTTTTTTTTGTTAATATTGTGTAGTATAGCAATCATATTTTAAAGTAAGATCGGATATCCTATTTATGAATTATGTTTTGCTGTCTAATGCTCCTTAATATGGTAATGTTTGTTTTCAATAATATAAGTTCCCTATAAATAATTCAACTACAACCAATTAAATGTAATCAACTCAGTTACCTGTGCAGTATATGTGCAATAAATCACAATTGTATTAAGTAATACCACCACTTCCAATCCGATTGGTAGAGAAACTTTCATTATTGAGTTATTACTTTCTTCTTGCAAACAGTTTGTTTTCTGTACCTAGTGACATTTTATTTATAAAGTTCAAATACAAATTGTGTCAGTTTACATATTTTATTCAAATTTATTAGTTTACATTTATTGAAGTACCTACATCATTATTGATACAATCTGCATTTATACTTAATGTTTATATAACTAAACATCTCACATTGATAAAGATATTATTGTATTGTATTAAAGTTTTCTTTTCTTATTTTGTAGTCACATTTAAAAATAATTCAGGAAAAACAACTAGTCTCCATAAAATTGATTTTACTGGCTTCTAAATACTTTATTACTCGCATTCTAATAATTGGCTATACTCATAGAAAATCATTTAAATTTATTTTAGTACTCAGAATCCATATTAGTAGAGGCATTAAAGATTTTATTTCTTTTAAATTAAAGCACTCATTGTGTTATTTCCTAAATTTAATAGTTTATTAAATTAATCAATGCTAAAAAAAAGTAACTTCAAGTTATTATCAGTTGATGTTCTATTCAATTTCACTCGAACTTTTATTAAACCAAGTTCCTACTTTATAATGCCTAAATTACACCTTTAAACAGCCCGAGTAAATTCTTAGCCAGGGAAGCAATGCAGAACACCCAATTATTATTATTATTATTATTATTTACAAACGAACATTATTATTATTATTATTATTATTATTATTAGCACCGTGTCTTACTACCCATTCGGTTTCTACGCACTTACGCTAATGTGTAATGGTAGGGTGATTGTGAGATGAAATGAAGGACCTACAGTTTAACGTGGGATCCGAACCACGGTGACCCACATTCACAAGATGTCTTGTCAGAGGTGAAGGAAGGGTTTGGTAATCAGACAAATCTGTGCCGGGACCGAGGATTGAACCCCGGCAGGCACCACAGAAGTCTGACACCTTACCCCTAGACCACCAGGTCACCTACAAACGAACAAATCTCTCAACTATAAATTTACTAAATCTGCTTTCACATATTCATATGTTAAGTCATGTTATCTGCAATTGTCACTTTTGATAAATATCATCAATACATACTAATAATACAGTAAAATATTATTAGTGTTCATTGCAAAATGTTGTCTGTAGTTTCTAAACAGATATCCAAATGTCCATTTGCAATAAAATAAGGTATAGTTTGCAATTTAAAAAATATATATCATATTGCTATGCATTTTTATATTCAAATATATTATGAAGTACCGGTATGGCAAATTAGTATTTTTTTTAGTTATTACATTAAACATAAGGGTTATTAAGAGTGTATATTTATCCATGGCTACAGCATTGCTTAGGTACCAGGCACTAATACAGCTGGGTCTAGGCATCATATCATAGTGTGGTAAGTTGGAGTCTTTATAAGAAAACATTGGTATTGAGACAGTTAAAAACATTTTAATACACAATATTTAAAACAAATAAACTTTTAAACTAAAAAAACTTTTTTTATTGATTCCATTTTGGATGTTGTCAAGTCAAGAAGTCATAAAACTATAATTCATTGCTATCTCTGCTTAAATCACAATAAGTGTATGTTTCTTTGTTAATTGGCCAAGATATGGGCTAATGACAAGTTGTTTTTATGAGTTAGGATGGAGGAGGTTGTTAGGACATGCAGATGCTTTAGTGTGGAGAAAAGATGGGAAATCTAAAGTGTTAAATCACATCTAGAAATCTCAACCTCCCTATTATAGGCAACCAAATGCCATTAAGTCTGACACCCTGGGCCACTCGGCCATTGGTACAGGTAAATAAGTCCTGAATATCTATGATAATCATTTTGTAATCTAAGAAAAATTTTCAATTTCTTATGTCCCCTCGGGTAGAGAAAATATTGTGAATGTCAAAAATTGAATGAGATTTTGATGGATATCAACATTTCATGAATCATGACCCAATGAAACTGAAAAGGTGTTTTTTGCAACGCTGTCTGTCTGTATCATGGCCTAGAGCCAAAACAATTTTACCAATCAGGCTAAAGCTTGGGATCTAGGGTTTTCATAAGGTTCCCTCAAAAAGTTTTTGGAACTAGATATCCAACCCTAAAATTAAGGGTAGTTTACTTAGGGGCCAAAAGAAGAAGAAAAAAGCAATTTTCTTGAAATTGGCTCTAGTGATTTTGATTACAATTCATATCCAGGCATTGTTTAACATTACAAACAAAATGGCACATGTCATTTTTACAGGAAAATGACTTTGAGGTTACTGTACATATGCGGATATCTCCCATTTTGATCCTATTTCCACAACTCTTGCGGATACAAAATAGCCAGGTTGTAGTACTTTAAAAATAAAAGTTTTATTTTAAGTATATTTAAAAAAAATAGTTTCTGAGTTATTGACAAATACATTTTTTAAATTGAGGTCTGGTAACAGAGAGTTTATTGTAATGATCTTTAGTGAATAAAGATGTTACCTTTTCCTTAATATGTTTCTATAACACTGTATATTATTTCATGTATACTCTTTGGTGAAATATGATGCTCTATTTTTCCATTATATCTATGTAAAATATTTTGTTTCTTATCTTCTTTGAGTTTTAAATAAATGTCTCGATTTTTAGGTAAAGGAGCAAGAAAGTTTGTGCTGTATACTATACCATTTATGTTCTAACCTATGGTTATAGGTAAGGGATAAACATGGGAAGAGTAGTTTTTATGAAGTGCACCCATATTATTATTGAGAGAAGGTGGAAAAATTACAGTGAAAAATCATTTCGTAAAACTACCCCACATCGCGTACACCCTGCTAAGATACAAAACTCATTCTTCCAGTCACTGGCAATCCAGTTTATTATGAGCTTGACGTCTTAACCCGCATAGCCACCAGCACAAGAGAAATACATATTGTTAGTTCATGTTTTTAGTAAATAAAGGGATACAAATATAGATTGAAAATGTTATGAAAACAAATAAAAGTCTAAACATTAACTTAATTAGATTTATTTTGCTTTCATAAAATATATTAAATGTTTCATAGATATCATATATAGTTGGTTACAGTGTTACATTTTCAAAAACATTCAAATATTGTTTCAGAGAAATAAAATCATTTACATTAACATAAGACTTTTCTTCTGCCTTTTTCGTATTTAATATAATTTCATACTTTTGGAAACTATGGCAAATCAGGTGCAATCTTCAAACCAACACGCACACAACCAACACGTATATTGTTTTTCAAGAAGGCTACATCTACCATCTGATTGTGTGTTTTACCTTCTTTAAGATATTTGTTATCATTAGGTTGGTAGCTGTAGCTAAAGGCTTTGCTTCTAATTGGGTATATTTTCTGAAATTAAAAAAATGAAATTACACTTTAAAATGCATTAAGCTTTAATTTATTCACAAAAAAGAAATTGTTTTTTAAACGAACACATCTCATATCACCAAAGCATTTAATATGCCAATAAAGGTGAAAGGAGAATATAACAAGACAATTAAACTTGTCATTAGTTTGATGAAGTTCTGATGGTTATTGTATTGAACCAATTCAACTAGCTTTTGTCTTGGAGCAGTTCCGCTAGTTACATTATTGGAGCTGTTCTACTAGCTAATGTTTTGAAGCAGTTACACTAATTACTGTATTGAAGTACTCCTGCTAATTACTGCCTTAAAGTAGTTCCACTAGTTACTGTATTTAAGTAGTCCTGCTAGTTACTGTCTTAAAGCAGTTCCCCTAGTTACTTTATTGAAGTAGTCTTGCTAGTACTTGTCTTGAGTCAATTCCACTAGTTGTGTTAGTGAAGTACTTCTAGTTACTGTAACTGTACCAGTAATCCTGCCTGCTAGTTATAGTCATGAAGCAGTTCCACCCATGCCTGTAGTTAGGGGGGATTTGGAGGTTCAAATTTGAGCAAAAACATTAATATTGCTTTATTATGGTTTAAACAAAACAATAAAATACAAATTTTTTGCTTATCTTCATCATTGTAATGATAAAATACACTTTTAAAAATAGCTTGTGATTGTGTTCATTTGTCCAGCAACAAAGCTGTGTAGATTATCAAAATATGTGAGATAAGGAAAGAACAAAACCTTTCAACTGGAAACTATTTGAATGGTAGTTCTGAGAACACTTTGCAAATGAGTCGGCAAAGTAAGAAGAACAGTGGAGAGAGGTTAAGGATGGGGTAAATAAAAGCGGGGGAGGGTAGGGGGTCTTGCCCGTCCTTGGCCTCTCTCTGCCTTCTCGTTCTTCTTACTTTGCCGACTCATTTGGGATTCAGCTATCAGTCACCCAACTGCTTGTGGTTTGCAAAAATATAAACAGTAGCAGTTTTAAAAACAGCCTACTCGAATATAAGAGGGTGTTATAAATACTGTGTTGTTTGAATGCTTTTAGTTTCACGAATTTAGTGTGTAGTGAGATTAGTGTTAATTAATTTTGTTGGTTAAACTGGTATACTTACTTAAACCAAATAATAAATTTTATTTTCTAAGTAAAGATTATACATTCCAGTAAATGAACATAACAATCTAGTCTACTTTTGTTTTTAGTAGGAAGAAAATTTTAGAAAATACAAAATTTTTGCAGTAAAAACTGATAAAATGTTATTATTTTATTAGTGTTATTTTATAGGTGGTAGTAATATCTAGTGAATGTGACTGCTGTGGATCACATGATTATGGCGTATGAAAATATAAAAATGATTTTAAATCACTTTTGTAACTGTCAAAAAAGTTTATTCTTGTCTGAATCTGACTGTATACAGGGTCGTTGGGAGAATTGGTCGACAACCCAGGCCAAAAACAGCCCCAATCTCTTACTCAGGCCATAGGTTACTTGATCCGAATCAAGCTACTACCCCCCCCCCCTCCCGGCAAAGGTTTGACAATTGGCGGTCTTTAAGCTATTGGAATGAACCTCACGTGGAATTTATTTGAAAATTATTATTTAAAAAATCTTTAATAAGGGATATTATGTCAGAAATTATCTTTGAAATTGTGATCCCCTTATAAGATATTTAGAACGATCATAGCCTTGTTTTTTAATTTTTAATTT
The DNA here is from genome assembly GCA_902151445.1 of Timema monikensis. NCBI lineage: Eukaryota > Metazoa > Arthropoda > Insecta > Phasmatodea > Timematidae > Timema > Timema monikensis. Next base: position 192,260 of record CABFVZ010000212.1, read on the forward strand.
GATAACTTAAGTAGCTATTTGTAGTTTGTTTTTAACCAAATCATATTAAAGAAAATATAAAGGTAAGTTACATAAACCAAGGAGGAGGAAAATTTATTTCAAGAGAGAAGGGAGGGAAATTATTTTCAAGGGATGATACCCCTGCTACCCTAAAAAAAACCTTCTCTGGTTATGCCACCACTTATAGCTCTATTTAAAAAGTGCTAGATGTACATTTTTGCACTTGCAGGGAGCAGAAGATATGTAAGTTTCTAAATGATATGGTAAACCCATTTATAGCACTTTAAGCATTTAGTTTCTGCCCTTCTGGAATTTTGTCAAAACTTTTTAAATAAGGAGAAAAAGTTTTGACAAAATTCCAAGACACCCTTGACAGATATTCAAGATATGTTGGTATTAGCATTTGCAGAAAACTAAAATCTATGTTGCTACTGGAGAAATATTTGATTTATTTTGGCCAAAAAGAATAATACTATAAAAACTGTAAAATTACTCACGCTCCCTTCTGCCACACCTTAATTACCACCAAATAGACTCCAGAGAGCTTCTAGAGGAATTTAATGTTCATAATTTTTCTTTTCCTTTGGCAATTGGGGGTACGGTGCCCCAAACCCTCCCCTCCCCCCTGTAATTTTGTCCTATCTATGGCCTTGGTTACTTTGTTGAAGTAGTCTTGCTACTTACTGTCTTGAGGTAGTTCCACTAGTTACTTTATTTAAGTAGTCTTGCTAGTTACTGTCTTGAAACAGTTTCACTAGTTACTTTATTGAAGAAATCTTGATAGTTACTGTCTTGAAGCAGTTCCCCTAGTTACTTTATTGAAGAAGTATTTATAGTTTCTAGCACTTCCACTAGTTGCTTTATTGAATTTGTCCTGCTAGTTGAAGCATTTCCACTAGTTGCTGTATTGAAGTATCCATTCTATTTTCTGTATTAAAGTAGTCCTGCTAGCTAATGTACCGAAGCAGTTCTACTTGTTATGGTCAACTAATTAGTCTTAAACACTTAAGAAGCGCTTAGTCTCTTCTTTAACTATGTCTTACTTTGTTTTAGTATATTTTACTTTTTATTCAAATCTCTGACACAGATTTCAAATGTAGAAATTGGGTGAGGTATAAGTTGTTAATAATCCACTATATTAAAATGTCTCTGGTGTATATATATATCTCCCAGGTTTAATAAGTGATGGTGACAACAAATCATGTTTACAATAGGCCTAATATTAAAATTAAAAGCTAAGTTTACAAGATGTGTCAACTCACATTTGGGGAAGGGCAGTAAGTAAGGCCAGCATTTGTCATTAAATAGTGCCATGCTACACCGACCACCTCATCCATACGTGCATCCATGCAGATGTTCTTCAGCGTGTGAGTACTTGTTTTACGGTAGAACATGTTACTAAATGGACTTTTGAATGGATATCCTTCATAAATACTAATCTCTGCCTACAAAAGAAAGTCACAATAAATGGTTAGCAAATGTTTCTAATGTAAATTAATAAATTTCTAAGCATCTGCAAAACTGTCAATATGTTTTAAAAGTTTGCAGAGTAGAGTTGTGACTTTTACTGTTTGGAATAGTATTTTAAAAAAAGGTCATATTTCAACATGAGATTAAAAATAATGATTTTTAAATGAAGATTGAAAAAATGTTTGTGTGTCATTATACTGTAATAGCAGATTTTTTTTAAAGTGGAAAAAGCATACTAAAATAATTAATGAATTTGTGAGGATACTACTTTATAAAAACAGTATAGCGTTAACTTTGGTAATTTTCATAGGGTTAAATAATCACAATTTTTTTCAATAATAATTTAAAAAAATTGTTTTTAATATGATTTTGAGAATTCTGTTATCTTACCTCTTAAACATTTCAAGAATATTGACAATATATTATTTAAAATAAAAATAAAAATGGAATTCCCATCAAGAAAATTTAACATTTATATTTAGTTGAATAGAAGATAAAATATGTTCCTCTTATTCAAGCAATTCAATTCAATAAAATAAATCCATAGTTAAAAAATTAATACCTAATCCAAACAAAATTAACATAGTAAAAAAACTAACTCAAAATACACAATGATGTTCCATACAAAATGATCTAATGTATTTAATATACAGCTTTGAAGTCACAAATCAATATTCTAACTAATTAAGTAATTCATAAATACTATAAATATAGAGAAACAAAATAACAATTTAAAATTAATAAGTTCAAAGGGAACCAGTGTAAAACTAGCAGTTCATACTCCCAAATATAACCTTTTGAACAATTCAATTAACCTGAATATATTATACCATGCTGACTATAAGAATATAAAAACAATGTACAAGCAGCACTAAAAAAAAAGAAATTAATACTCATATTAATATTGAAAATGATCTTCATACAACCAATCTATTTAATAATCTAATTTCACCTAGCAAATTAAGAGAAGGTGGTGAAGTTATATTACATGAACATAACAAAAATCATTACAAAACTATTCTTGGTATGACATTCATCAAAACCCTATTAATTTTTAAATTATGTCTACCTGACCGTTTTATGCTAATCCCTGTTATACTGAACCACAGGTAATTTCCACATAAAGTTAAAAGAGCATTTTAAGAAATTGGTGATAATAAATGCTAAATATTTACAGGTTGTAGGCTAGTCAACACAATGTTTTTTTCTGTAACTAAAAATAATTGAAATTTAAAATATATGAAAATACTTTGTTCTTGCAGATCCTTCTGTAATTTCTCGCTTAATCCAAACAAGCTTCAGTCCCAATTAGTTCAGATTAACAAGGTTTGAATCCACTGTACACTCAACACCAAGGTTATTAAAGACTTGTTTTTAGAGGTAGGGACTACAAGGGTTATTTAAAAGCAATTACATTATTGTGGAAAGTGAATGGGAGACCACACTGATAGACCACATGTTGGACACAATCACCAGCTCACCATGAACTACCCAACACCAGCAAACCAGATGAGGTTGATGCCTTAGTTTGTTTATCCTCCCATGTGCATAAAAAGATTTTTTTATAAAATAATTAAACCAACTTAAATAAAATGCACTAAAAAGTAGAAATAATACTTTTTCCAAACGTCTTTAAATTTCCAATTTTTGATGTAAGCACCAAATTAATGACTAAATTAAACAACTACCTGCAACTTACAAACCCTATATAAACGATAGTACATTATCTTGAATAATGGCCTTATTTTTTTCAATCACAAGTCAGGGACTCCAGTAAAACTAATAACAGTGAGTTTTCCCTCATGTAGGAAGCTTGTCAATCAGGGGAATGCTCGTGAACCATTTGTCTATTGTTATGTTTCTGTTTGATCCTTTTATTGATTCTAACAGTTCAAGTTAGTAATTTGTCTGTGGTGGCTTGCAAGGGAGACAGAGAAAGTGAGTGAGAGAGATAAATTGCCAGAGTCAGGATTTCAAGGTCAACTTACTCCCCTTTCGGGTTATATGATTAAGTACTAATTACACTAATGTGTTCAGGTATGGGAAGGTTGAATTTAGAGGAAGTTAACCCGCATTTGCATGGAGGGAGAGTGGAAAACCAAAGGAACCCCCACAATTCACCCGACCAAATTCGAACATCGAGCTCCCGGTCCTTGGCAGTCTAGCTCAACACGAAACTAGTGCGAGTGTGTTAGCTAACTATGTCATCGAGGTTATTGGACTGCTCAAATCACCTTTCCCCTTTATTAGATACTTATTTTATAGATATTAACTGATCACTAAATTTAATGACTTTAAAATATTTATTTTGTACATTTACTCCTATTGTTTGGTTTAAGAATATTATTTGAAATGGGGTGTAAATAATAATAATTGTTAGCTACTCTTCGTAGAAAATAAGAAAACAAAATACAAACAATTTTAGCCTTTGAACAATTTTGTGTTAGTTTTGAATTACCAATTATTTATGATCACACTAGCTTTTACCCGTAGCTGCTTTGCCCGCAATAATTGATAAAATCTTTTAATTTTTAACTAAACATTTTAAAAACAAATTAAATTAATAATTGATAACTTAAATAATATATATTTCTTTTACTATGAAATATTATATATAATATCTTATATACGAAATGTTTAAACATTAGTATTGTAAAATTAATGTAGCACAGATTTATCTGATTACCAAACCCTTCCTTCACCTCTGACAAGATGTGTATTAATCACAACTTGTGAATGTGGGGAATGCCAGGTTCCACAGTGGTTCGGATTCCACGTTAAACTGTAGTTAGGTCCTCCATTTCATCTCACAATCATCCAACCATTACACATTAGTGTAAGTGCGTATAACCCGAACGGGTAGTAAGACGTGGTGCTAATTAATTAATAATAATAATATAATAATAATAATAATATAAAAAATAATGTATACGAAAATTTTAAACATTAGTAATGTAAAGTTAATGTAAAATCAAAGGTTGGGAATAGTCCTAATCGTTATTCCAGGACATATTCTACCAACGTACAAAGTTTAATTCAAATCCATTCAGCAGTTTTGACCTGATTGAGTAACAAACATCCAAACATCCAAATGTCCAAACACACAAACTTTCATATTTATAATATTAGTAAGATTAATTGAACGTTTTGGATTTCTATCAAAGGGGCTCAAAACACTTATATACCTCGTATTTCCACCTCTCCCTTTTTATAATACTTGCCATAGAATATTTAAGTTTTTCCCTATGATTATTTTCATGTTTACTAATATTTTCAGCTAAAAATTTGATGAATCAAAAAATTGTGTGTATTCAAAAATGTATGTGTGTTGTTTTGTAAAATACCTTTACAATATTGTAAAGAAAATAACCCAAATGATCCGCATTAACATAGTCGAGAAAAGGGCTGATAGGCCAAGCCCTACTATTTAGTCCATTATCTTTAAAGAGTCATTACTATGTTTCAATTTCAGACATGGTCAAAAAACTTTTCATTAGTGAAGTCGGGATTTCTGTTTAATGGTGATGAGTTGTTTAGGAAATGAGGAGTGTGCCTATTCTAGAGAAAGTAAGATTGAAAGTAATATGTTGATATTATAGTCAATTGAATCATTAATCATCCCTAATAAGATACAAATAAAGCAATTTAATATTATAGAATTAAAACCCTTTATTGCGTTCAACTTTTTCGTTATTTCACTATAGTATACATTCCTCCCACTAAAAACATATATTTAAAAACCTATAATTATTTTATAAAAGTAGTCATTTTGTATTTAGGTAAATACAAAAATCACCAGATATACTTACAGAGACATGTTGATCTAGAGGGAATGGTATACTAAATGTGCCACCTTCAATAATGAACTGATTGTGATATTTCTGAAATGTGTTTTGTATGTTGAACTTGATTAGACCTAGGCCTGCACTTGCTGGAGCACCTTCTCGACGTTTTTCACCACATTCCTCAATGAATGCCAAACGAGCCATGAAACCCTGAACACACAAAATAAAATTTTAAAATGTGTTATAAATAAATTAATATTTTTTGTCATGGTGTCTCAACCCATTTGGGTTGTATGTATATTTACCATGCTAATGTGTCTGAGTAAGGTTGAATTTTGAGGAAATGTATCACATCTTTGTGGAACAAGAACAGAAAACCCTTTAGGAAAAAAACCCTCAAGACACCCGATTAGAATTCAAACCCGACATTGGTAATCAAGTATATTCTGGAAGTGACAGCTTAGACCATTCAACCATAGAAGTGGGTTGGATTTAATTAAGATATGTCTATGTTACTTTGAATGTGCTAAATTTTTTAATTTATAAAATTACCTGTAAATATATAGAATCACCAAAAGCAATGGTCAAGTAACTAATAATATTATTAGCACCGTGGCTTACTACTCGTTCGGGTTATACACACTTACGCTAATGTGATTGTGAGATGAAATGGAGGGCCTACAGTTTAACGTGGAATCCGAACCACAGTGGAAGCCTGGCATTCTCCACATTCACAAGTTGTGATTAATACACATCTTGTCAGAGGTGAAGGAAGGGTTTGGTAATCAGACAAATCTGTGCCGGGACCGAGGATTGAACCTCGGACCCCAGCACAGAAGTCCGACACCTTACCCCTAGACCACCAGGTCACCAACAAATAATAGGATATATCTACATTTACCAGTGATTTTATAAATTCCCCAATTCAGTATGGTGAAAGTATGACATTTGAAGTGTATTATCTACATTTACTGGAGAGTTTATAAAATACCTAATGCATGTTTATGAAAGTATAGAACATATATCTAACCAAACCTAACAAAATCTAACCAGGCCAAATCTAACCTAACCTAACCAAATCTAAATTAACTTAGCCAAACCTTGACGTGACTTATTAACATTCCCCAGTGGCTGATGGTAATCTTATAAAGTCACTGGTGGTTTTGTAAAATGTTCGGCTAGTATGAGAACCAAACCAGTGATTTAGTTAATTCACCGGCAACTGTATAAACCCACCACATTCAGCACATTCATAGCAGCATATATATTTGTTTAGAAATTATGTTAGAAAATGTATGAGATTTAAATAGAGGACTATCAATATTTTCTATTTCTATAAGGTATACCTACATACCTACACAGAATTGTATGGAAATAGCAACTTTTTAATTTAAATAAGTCGGTATTTACCTATTTTGAAAACATGCCTTCCTACTTTTGGCTAATTTTGTTTTGAATATTTTGAAGACATTCGCATCTGTTCATATAAAATTTGAAATATAAAAGATATATATTATATTTGGAAATTACTTAGTAACAATTTACATACAAACTTAGTGTTTTTATTGTTTTATTTAAGTTTTAGCACCTTGAGTAACAGTGACGGCCAGTGTATAGGCACTGCTGAACTGCAGCACCCCCTATTTCCACTTGATATTATCGATAACATTTAATATAACGAGTCCTTTTTTCTTTAATTCTTTCTTTATTTTTGTATTCCTTAAGCTTAATGTCAGTACTTCAGTAGCCATTACCCAGTTTATGCAAAAGATACAAAAATCTTTGTATGGAACTGTGCGCTTCACAGTGCCAGCGATGTGGTGTTTGACTGTTGTGCACATAGGAGGGGGGTGGGGAGAAAGAGCACTGTCGCTCTCGCAGTGCCGGCTCTGGCGTGATGGTGGATTTTTACTAAGCGTGTGTTGTCCTTAAAAACCATGTATCATATTCTTGAATGTGATAAGGTGTAGAATTAGATTATTATTCTGCTTCCAGCTATTCTATTTGATTAATTTTTTTTTTCAGTTCTATTATTTAACAAAAGACTAAATGCGCTTGCAGTACTTTCAATGGAAAAAAATTTCCTCAGTTGTCATCCAGAAATCAAGGAGAAAATTACTGAACTTTTTACGCAAATTAAAACAAGAAGAATGTATTTAATTTTTAAATGAATAGATCAAGCTTGAAATGTAACAATTTAAGTCATAGTAAGTAAAAGAGTTCGTTTTTTTTTTGTTAAGATTTTATCAAGTTCCTGAATAAATTTTCTTTTTATACATGTTTTCTTCCTTTTCCTCAATTTTAAAACAAAGGCTAAACATTTTCTGAAGCAGCAACCCCACTAATTTTAGCTACAAGCCACCACTGTTGATTAATACAGTGGCATATCTTACAATGTGATTGCATAACCAGTGGCACAATTAGGTCATGCAGCACACCAAATCATGTTATTGTTTTGTCCTCTTACCCCTCCACAAATATGGGTCAAGTTGTCTGACAGGTATACTCATTCGGTATATTATGTTCACCTAGAGAACTAAGAATTCATGGTTCAATTCACTCTATGGATTTAAAAAAAAATCAAAGGTGAAATTTGAGTTGTCTTATTTATAGTAATTACTTACAGCTGTGGTATTAGTTGTAGGTGTTGGGTATGTAAGTTTGTAAATTGTATGGCAGTGTATTTAATAATAATAATAATAATAACAATAATATAATATATTAAAACATTTATCACAACATTACTTTGTTTTAATTGTATTGGTAGCAATTGATGTCTCCACCTGTATATAAATATGGAAGCCAGAATCATAAATAGCTGGATGTTTATCATTCTAATAAGTTCTGTGGGCAGTTTGCAAAAGCAGCACACACATACGCATAAATGTAAAACTTAACCTTAAAAAGTAGGTTTTACTTTCTAAACACATACTGGCCATCAAGCTATACAAGTTTTGGATGGGTTTCTTTCTTTGACAACCTCCTTCTCACTAATAACATTTGGGTGCTTGTCATTTTTGGCACTCACTAACATTGACCCACTGGATATTATGTTCCTGGTAAGTACATGCGATAGCCAAAGAGTCTTCACTACAAAAGTCACAATGTATTAAGCAATAAGCAACTTTGTTAAAATGACTCCACTAAGTGTTGTGGGAATTAAGGAACTTCTCGGCTGTATAAATTAAAGTTAAGAAATTATTTTAATAATTTAATTTTGAAATATAGCAAATGAAAATCAGTGAGCTATTTCAAAATATTTCAAAACTTAAAAAAAAAATGTTTTTTTGTACAAAATAATGCTTTTTAAGTTTATTTTAAAATACAAATTGTTTTTTGAATAAATCACCTATTGCAGCGTCCCTCTTAAAATTGACATATTAGTGAGAAATTAAACATAATACAACTTACCTGCACTACAACTGCCAAACCACAAAGTAAACCGGCGAGCAGGTACAGATACATTTTCCCGCCTTCAACTCTAAACCAACACATGGAAAGATAAAAGAAATAAAATAATTTAAAAAAAAACACATTCTATTTTATGTAAAAGGATTTTTTTTTCTAGCCACCATTTATGATGGTAAAAACTATATTAAAATGGTCAGATACTTTTAACTGTGTGTCTGCCTAATGAACTAAAGATCTCAGGTTTGATTCTTGCCATGGAAAAAAATTTATTATTAGTGACATTGGGGCTTTCCCTCTCATTATGATTAGTTAATGTTTGGCAAACCGAGTGCTTTTCTGTTCTAGAATAAAGTTAGTTTGTAAGTCATGTGCCGATATAATCAGTTCAGAAAGTGCAAGTTGAGTAAATGAAAATAATCAAATTGGTGAGTTTTGGAATTAGAGCTCTTTTTTTAGCACCAAGTTTTACTATCCATACAGGCTTTATGCTTATGTACTAATTATGTGAAAGGCTTTAGGGATGAGAAAGATTATACCGTATACATAGCAAGTGTACCAACATTTGTGTGGAGGTAGAGTGAAAAACCACAGTCAGTACACTTGATTGAAATTCACCCTTGATCTCCCAATCATTGGCAGTCTAGTCTACTGCGAGAGTAGCGCCTTAGAGCATGCTGCCACCATGGTGGGTAATTAAGAACTATTACATATTAAAAGGATACATGTACAGAAACTTACCATTATTGTGACAATCTGTGTAACCTGGCATTGTTGGAAACTAACATGATACAGGTAACAGCAATGTTTGTGTGTTTGAGGTTCAAATCCTTGTATGGGTATTATTGTACTAGTATAATAATTGAATTTAATTCTAATACATAGATATTATCTATATTTAATGTGATTCAGAGCACATTAAGAGGTTTGAAATATAATTTAAACCACAATGATAAGATTAATGGTTCAACTTATGTTTTGGTTACAAAATGGTTTTTTTATTTTATAGAGATGGCTCGAATCCTATATTTCTCAAATCCAAATCTTGAATTTCTTTCAAATTTCGAATCCAAATTTAAGTCCTTGATTAATTAAAAAATGTAAAATTATAGTATAATCAGGCTAATTAAAATTTAATTTAAAATAGGTTCTATAGGCTATTTTGTTTGTCATATATGTTATGTCATGAAAATCAAAGAAAGCCCTTTTTGAGTAAATTAAATGCATTAAAATTTTTTATTCTGTTTTGTGATTTTTCCTACTAAACCAGTTTATATAATTACTTCTACTAATTGCTTAAAATTATGATTTCTAGTCAAGACCTTCAAAATGGTATTTGAATTATCTTTGAGATTTTTATGAATCTCAAATCTCTCAATCATTGGATTTGAAGATGCAAGTATCCAATCTCTGGTATTTTGCTATAATATTATTTAAATGTTTCCCTTTTAAGAATACGAAAGTTATCTTATCTTTATAAAAACAATAAATTACACTACAAATTAAAATATCAATCTTACTTTACAAATTATTTTCTCACATACAACTGAATATATGTTTAATGTTTAGGTTGTAAAACTAATTAATTATATAATAACATCTACATTTTTCAATACATGAATCTCATAGTTGGTTGAATAATACCTTCCCAAAACTGAGACAGTTGAAACTTGATCTTTGAAATAGTTAATGTAACTACACAATAATTCAAAACTCCCTAGAAGCCACCTAACTGATCCAATTGTTAATATACACTTGTGTAACAATTAAAATCTTTTATCACTTTTGGACAGATAAGCTGGATTGTTGGTTAGGGCTGTAATTTAAAATATTTCATAACTTGACATGAGACCAAATTTATTAACATAGGATGCCTCAGCTTTGAACATAGCGGCATGAAGCAATAAACTTTAAAAGTAATGGTTGTTTCGTGTGTTAAAACCTGATTGAAAGCAGCGACTTACTTTATTTATTAAGTGAAGCAGACAATTGTGTCATCATTTAAAAAAACCACAAATTATCATAATCATCTATGTACAAATTACTTTAATCTTGTATAATGCTATAACAATATTACGACATGTACTTGAAATCAAATGTTATTGTTCCCTAATGACGGCGCGCCAACTAAACTATTTAATGGTAAGGCAATCTAAAATAGTTAAATTTTGCTAATGGAGCCTGAAGTATTTTTTATATTCAACACATGGCAGTCAAAATTGTTATAAAGAATTTTACAACCAAATTAAGGCAGAGTAAGCCACAAATTAATACCATTATCACCAGTGTTGGCCATAAGAATATTGAGATTGAATCCTATTCCAGACCAGTGGTTTCCCATTCTTTCTGCATTCAATTGCCATTATAGCTAATTATAGGTGATCTTCTTCATCATTCACTTCCCTTCCCAGATTGGTGATCACAAGGTCTAAGCTGTCAGGCTCCCAATAGATTGGATTGTTGGTGACAGCAAGGCCGAGGTTTGAATCTTGAGTACAGTGGAGGTCTTCCACATGTGATTAATCAATATGGTGTTTACCCATCCTCTCACCACACTATTGTAAGTGCATTCCCTATGAAAAGAACCTCCCCACAAACCTTTTAGATAATGCCGTAGATTAGCTTGGTGTAAAATGCATGTATAATAAATTATGTTCATCTCTTTTGATGGCCACAATTGGCATCAATGTGTACAAATTAAAAAAGAGTTTAAGGTATCAGACTTCTGTGCTGGGGATCCGGGGCTCAATCCTCGATCTCGGTACGGATCTATCTGATTACCAAACCCTTCCTTCACCTCTGACAAGACATCTTGTGAAAGTGTGGAATGCCAGGCCTCCACCGTGGTTCGGATCCCACGTTAAACTGTAGGTCCTCCATTTCATCTCACAATCACCCTACCATTATACATTAGCATAAGTGCGCATAACCCAAATGGGTAGTAAGACGTGGTGCTAATAATAATGATAATTAAGAGTTATCATAATTAAAATAATAAATGTTTTGTCTGATTTATAAATAGAGGAACAAGGAGGCAAGGATTTAATTCTCAATCATGTACATTCTGGTTATGCTCTCGCTATGGAAATTTTGCTGCAATTTCTTCTTAAAATTAATTCTTATTATGTTACTAAAATATCAGTTCAATACTTTGCACACTTCTGGTGGAATATATCTTCTTGGAAATTATGTAAATTATGAATAAGAAGCAGACAAGTTAACACTTTCCCATTAGATTTTTAAATAATTTCTTTACTCTACCTGTGTGGGCTGTATGCATTTATTTACAATCAGGAATAGGGAGGAGGAAAGTATAATTTAGAGGAAATGTACCCACATGTATATGGAGAGCAAGTAGGAAGCCATTTAAATACCACCCTCTATACTCCTGGATGGGACTAAAGCCCTAACCTGTCACCAACAAAACAGACTAGATGAGTTTGACTATTATCCATGTGCCCATTGGCAAGTCTGCCAGGTACTCACCTTTATTTTTATTTTTTATGATGCCTTTAGAAGCTATTTAGAGTGGTCTTCACCCATATTTACTTTAAACATTAAATAAATGCCTATTATCACTATTTGAACTAGTCTTTTCTTGCAAAAGTCTTGAAAATTGGATGCTACTTGAACCTATTTGGAAATCGATGCAAGACCATTTTTCAGCTTAATATTAGAGAATATCAGAGGGGAGTGAACTAAATCTAGAGAGGACAAGTTTATTCCAGGAAAAAGGGCAAGTTTATTCCAATCAAGAGGGAGGGGGAAGGGGGCAAACCCCTCTTTACCCCTTCTCTATTATGCCACCACTCCTTGGCTTAGGTTTGTATGTTTAAAAAAAAATATGTTGTCACTTTTACAAAACAAAAACAACGTATGCAAATTAATTCGTAACTGTGCTTGATAAAGTACTTGAATTTAAATTGACTTTGATTCACTTCTTAATGTGGCAAATTTAATCAAAGTACACAAATAAGACGCCATGAAACTTATAAACACTTCTAAACAAAGGACAAGACTGAACGGAACCAATAATAATGATCGTGACAAATGCCAGTAAGTTCCTCGGGAGGAAACTCCGTCTGGTGCACTGTTCCTTAGAATGGATACACATTTTATTTCTTTAGCATTCATGTTTTATTTTATTTCGGGCTCCTGGGAGTCTCGGGAGCACCAACAGTCGACGGGCCTGCCCATTGGTGTGATTTATTTGGTGTTGTCCAAAGGGAAGAATATTGTATGTATTAGTAGACATTACAACATATCAGTCATTTATGGAGTCTAGCTTTTATTAAAATTGTGTATACATTTAATATAGAGATAATGGCAGCATTATATCCCATGTATTAATAATAATGCTTTCCTCGCTATCTACCCCCTCTATTTTTTATTGGTGCTTGCACAAGAAGATTAAAAATCTGACCTCTTTGTGTGATGTATGTATTCTTATAAAAGTAAATGTAAAATAAGTCGAAAGGTTAATACTTAAATAAAGGCTGTAGTCTAAACAAGAACATGATGACATATTATTTTTATTTATAAACAGATAAAATTGAAATTATACATAATACGAATGCTTTCTTTGTAAAAAGACAAACTAATTGATACAAATCTTGTTTTAAATAAGAGCTAATCCAAAGTTTTACATCTTTTATGTCAAGCAAATATATTTTTTTTTAAATCACCACTTTGGTAATAAATATATATTCTTCTCAGTTTAGATCACTCAACATATCATTACAATGTAAACCTCTTCCAAAACCAAACTTTCTAATGATGCAATAGCCTAAGTAATCTAATGTGAATATTTTAAGAAATCGTTAGACTAATTTAAAAAATTAGGACAACTAAAATACACAACAAAGTTATGTTTTCTCAACTTCAGATTCAGAAATAGTATTTGTATACTACACTGTCCTTCACCAGCTCTCGTACAGAAGAGGGTTAAATAATTTTTAACACCAATAAAGACAAAATAAAACATATAACTTACAATGATCCAGTAACAGGCAAGTAAATTTTAAATATATATTTTACTATTTAAATATTACAGATAATTTAATTACATGATTTTATATGGAAGAAGGTAAAGCTAGTGACAGAAATACAAAGTATAAACTGTGTTCCTCTTTGTACAGTTGCACCAGTGTAATGTGAGTACTGCATTCCTATTTTAATCATGAAAGTATGTGGCGGTGGCACCTCCACGGAAGAGAGGGTAGGAAGGAGGACTAGATTTTAGCCCTCCAAAACAGTAAATAGTGTGTAACTTTTAACTATAATATACTTAAGCCAAACAACTGATAAATGATGAAATAGATATTTTAAAGCAATTTAAATTGATTATCAGTGAATATTTATAAAGCAATATATCTCGATAAGGATAATATATTTTTTTGCTTTATGAGGTAATTGTGTAAGGTGGATATAAACCGAACAAACACAATCGGGATTTTTTTATTTGAGGTATTTAATGTGCACTTTCTGAACAGACCGATTATATTAGCACATGAGAATTTATATAAGCGAGAGTGAGAGCCTACCAATTTTGTCAGGAAAGGTATTTTCACATACCTTCCAGAATTCTTTTACATGCCACAAGCAACATGAGAATGACAGTTTTATTTCCCCTCCATAGGAAGTTGTGCTACAGATTTTTATCGCTCAAGAAAAATCTGTCAGCCCCAGTTGAGTTTTGACCCACAGACATCGGGTCTTGAGGAAAGCACTTTACCCCGAGACCACTGAGGTCGACAATATGGGTTTTACAATGAAAAGAAGAACCCGTTTCACACTTTACTTTGCTGCCATTGGCTAGACAATCCCTACCCTGCCTCCATGCAATAATACAAAGGACAATAAGGCTGTCTGTTACCCCTTAAAACTGGTGAGTCATCACTACTCGAATACTCCTTACAAAGATTAAAATATCAACAAACATTATCAGGCTTAAATTGCCTTGACCAATTGTGCCATAATCAACCAATGAGATGAGCAAATCTACAATTTGTATTGACCTAGCCCTAAAAATAAGTCATCCTAATAAACATAGATGTGTGAATCTTGAATAAAATCAAATATTATTTACAAATTTCAAATAATTATCAAATTGATTCATTTATGTTAAACTTATGATGTTAAAAAAATAGTTACACATTATAAAACAAGAATTGTTATTAAAAATATACTAACGTATTTTAGGCACATTGTGGGATTTGCAATGGCCTAAAACCCTATTGAGTTTTTCTAGTTTGGTTTGATTCGAGTTGAGTCAAATAACAAATTGAATAAATATTGATATTATAAATGTTTTGCAGACCCCTATATCCTAAAGTTTTTATTTTAGCCTGTAGTTTTTCCATAGTTACTATCATTTCACAGTTAATCTTAAGCTTTTCACATCCCGATAATCATGAATTAGTAGCTACAAATGTATTTGTTTTAGAATAAGTTGTATCGTTGTTAGAAATTATCTTTAATTTGAAGTGAGGCAAACACTTCGTCAAGTAAACACATATTATGATTTATTTGTGTTGACTGATGGCTGAACATGTATAATTACCGTATGTGCTTAGTTACACATGATGGATGTAATACCACAACAACCTACATGTATAATATTGCTGCTAAAATAATTATCACAATATAATTTAAGCACTACACACAGTAAATTGTATATAAATGAAGGAAAAGGCTGTGAGTTTGTTGACAAATTTGAAGTGGGTATATTTTGAAATTCAATTCCTTGAATTTTCCCTGTAACACAAATTGTCTTGGGTCAAATGGATGGATGAACTAAATTTTTAAGATCAGTCTTATGACTTTATAATCAAAAGCTATACCATTTAACACATTAAGATTGTGACTAAAATTACCACACATAATAGCTTTGATATGTTTTATGCCCCCCCCCCCCCNCCCCCCCCCTCACCAAATTAAATCATTGATGTATTGTTTGTCTCTCCTGTTTATCTTTATTCACCTTTTCTGTACCTTCTTCCACGCATACAGTTATGAGTTGAAAAAGTGAAAATATATTTCCATCCTAAAGTTAGGTAAATGAATTACAGAATCATAAATTAATTGCAAACTAAAATTTAAATATTGTATTTTTTTTTTATATAGTTGGGAATGTATGCTCATAATTAATTACTTTCCAAAATTATATTGATTGATTTTAATAATGCACATTATAAATGAACTAGTCATAGTACACAGATGAAAAATTACATAAGTCAACTATCTTGTTTGTCCAAGTCAAAATGTATGTAGAATTGTTAAGCCCCGCATATATACAGATTTTTTTAGAGACCTTAATGACTTTTTTTGTGACATCAGATAAGTTTACATAAAATTGTAAGTTACAACTGAAATGAAAATGTTAAACGCCAGTGTCATAACATTTTTTGGAAAGGATGTTTCAGCTTGCATTGCTAAATATGAAAGGGGATATTAAAATCGAAAATGTTATACTTAAAAATCAAAAGTGTCCTTCACATGTTTTATTATTATTATTATTATTATTATTATTATTATTAGCACTGCGTCTTACTACCCGTTCGGGTTATATGCACGTCACATTAATTGCCAACTAGAATTTAAATGTGGTTTTTTATCACCATGTCTTACTACCTATTCAGGTTGAACTGAATATAAGTTCTAATTACGTTTTAATGTGTTGAGGATGAGGAAGGTTGAATTAAGAGGAAGTGTACTCACATTTGCATAAAAAAAAGGAGAGTGGAAAACCATTAAGGAAAAAAACAGCCTCAGTACACCATACTGGGATTCCAAGCCCCAGTCTTCCTATCAATCTATTGCGACAATGACGCTGTACACCATATGACCACCGAAGCGGGTAGTTGCAACTTTAATTATTCATTTATGTGTTATTATTTTAGGATTATGAAGCTTTATGAATAAGATAGATAGTACATGATATAGATTTATAAGCATAGCAACATATTATAAATATGCATTGCAAAATTAGTTAGGTGCATTATTAGCTCTTGTAAAAAACATAGATGAATGGTAAATGTTATATAATACAATAGTAGTTGTATTCAGTTTTAAATGTATCTTTTATAAGTATTTAAAAGTAAATTAACATCTTATATTAAATGTCATGGTGAATGTAATGAATAATCTCTAGTATGAGCAACCCTCTCAAATTCACATCACAAGCACAAAGATAACAGGGGTGGACCCAAGGGAGGGGAGCGGGTTAGGGGGAATAGAGCCACACTACTTGTGCTCTATACACACTAGCATTTTTTAAATTTAACAGTGACATTAGTCAAGATTGCAAAGCCATTTAATGGGATAATTAATAGGGACTAAAATTTGGAAGAAATGGTTGGGTCTCCTCCAACAATAATAGTCAAGGTTTTTTTTATATATAATATGGCTCTGAAAGTTATTTAGAGGGGCTCTTGATGGCCATAGTAAACAATGGTGCAGGTAATTTAGCGCTGATGTGTTACATTTAATCATTTAAGAAAATATCTCTGATCCTTTGGTTTGGTTTAATTATATTTTCTCTGCAGATTTCTAAACCAAAGTGGGGCGTTTGGGGAGAAACCTTGTTGCTCTCTTTCCCCAATATCTATGAAATCAGTTTATAATTATTTAGTTTAAAAAACTGGCAATTAAATAAAGTATAAAATGAGATATCACATGTGACAGTATAACATGTTAAGACGAGCTTATATGAACAAAATAACAGTTGAATGATTCTTGTTTGAGTATTCACACAAACTTGTGAAACTTTTATCACTGCAGTGCAAAGAATAATTTGTTGCGGGTTAGCCTTAAAAAATAGACATGTTTCAAAATCAAATGCAAGAAGGTTTTTTGCTTTAATCCTTATTCATATTATTTCCCCATTCCTCATATCAGCTTCAAACACCTTAGTTATCTTAGTTTTCTCTATTTTTCAGTTCATTTTAATAGTTTTAAAATGTATGTGGCTATGAAGTAAACTGAAATGTTACTTTAAATTATAATAATAAATCATATAAATAATTTTACCCCTTATATAATACTATTATATAATAATATAAAAGAACACTTGCACCCAATAAATTAAATATGCATTTTTAAAGGATTATTCTATGAGGCGTTCAAAAAAATATGATAATGTGAAATGGAAGAGTTAAATCAAAAGCTGACAAAGGTGGTGGTGATAGCTGACCCTCTTTATTAATAATCTTCTTATTTAAAATTCATTACATATTGTATCCAAGTTTTCCATTAGCTATGAATGTTCAATGCTGCCCTTTAAACACCTTTCACACCTCGTGATGTCTTTTGGGAGTTAAATAGGTCCAATTTTTAGTTTGTCTCAATTACAACCCAAAATGATCAGTAATCACACTATTTTTTGACAAAGTTTCTTTGCATTTAAACTTTTCCATAAATAACTTGATATAGTATTGTAAGTAGTTAATTGACCATTACAGATATTTAAATGGTTAGTTAAAGTTGCATGCAACAATTTAAATAAATAATTTAGAAAAATACAAAATTCCCAATGGAGGGTAGAGTGGAAATAGCACAGATAAGGGGCTAGTGAGTCAGTGACACGAGCCTTTTCATAAAAGTGTACTCGCTCTCTTATTTCCTTCATGTAACATTGCAAATAACAAAATGCTTCTTATAAACAAGTCTAAACCAATCTTGTTTATAATTACTAACAAGTTTACAAGAAGCAAAATAAATGAAATACCTTACACCTTAAGACTAAATACCATTGAAAGGAACTGTTCATAGTGAATCTGGATGACCCCATCTTGATCTGTATCATATTGACGGAAGGATGCTGTTAGTGTCTAAAACAAAAGAAGGTTATAATTTATTCAAAGAGTGTACCTATGTATTATTTTAACTAAATAACTGTTTGGATGTAATATTTTTCAAATGATTTTTAAAGTTAAAACAAGAGATTTATTGATACCTAGAAATATTAAAGTTTCCTTAGAACATTATCATTGGGTCATTATTCCATGCCATTTCAACAATAGGTGGTTGCTGCATCATGTTTTATTATCTTTATTGTGTGCACAGTTGTTTGTTTATACATGTTTAGAATGTTCAAAACAAATTTTTGTTTTTAAAAAATCTTCACCTCGAAACACTTTGATTTCTGCAACTGAAAGTATTCACGCAAAGTGCTATAACATTTTTCCTAAGTGAGAAAATTCAAAAACCATTGTACTCATAAGAACATTCTGATTAATTTGGTTTATTTTTTCATTAATTCGACGCTCATATACCCTGAAAATCACACGCTACCTTGACAAGTTGCCTCCATCTTGGTCGGTCTAGTGCCTCTCTTCTCCAATCTCTGTCTACCCCCAGCTGGGTTAGATCTTTTTCCGTAGACTTCTTAGTTTGTCCTCTGCCTCCACTCTCCACGATGGGCCCGAGTATTTGTCGCATTACCCTCCTCTCGAAGATGTTGAGCTTGTCTCAATTGCTCTTCCTTGCCGACCAGGTTTCAGAGCCATTGAGTACAGTAGGATGAATGATGGTGTTGTAAATATTGAACTTTGTTTGTCTCGACAGAGCTTTTGACTTAATCGCATTTCGTAGACTGAGAAGACACCTGTTTCCTGCTTGAATTCTCTCCTCTATGTCAGAGTACACTTCATATGTCTGGTGAACAATGCTCCGAGGTATTTGAATGTGTCCACTGATTTGAAGCTCATCCCACCTGAGGATATTGGGTCCTTGTCTTGCCCCGCCCTCGACATCAGCATATATTCTGTTTTATCTTAATTTTTTATATAATTTCCTGTATCTACTTTTGAAAATTTTATTGAGTGTCAAAGTTGATAAATGAAATTAGCATTATTGAAAAATAAAACCATGGGCAAGGCAAGTATATTAGATTAATCTAGGAAGCAGGTAGGGGTGTAAAGTTAATGCCCTGATTCTGTGGCTAGGTGATGTCTTGTTGTTGGAATAGTCCTAGCCCAGAATCTTTTTAGACCGCACCCCCATTGTCATAATTCTGGCTATGCCGATGAATGTGTCTGCCTCTTGTAGCAGTTCTCAGATATGATGAAGGGAAAAAAATATTAATCAAAATTAGTCTCATGTTGCATTAAATTTGATGCAACAAAAATCAAGTGATTCAACATACTTTACTAACAATTTTTAACCCAATATTTAGTTTTTCCATATGTCACCACCCGTTTGGATAATATACATAAAATTAACCAAGCTATGTGGTATGGAGAGGATCTAATAAGAAGAAGGCAGCAGGGGTAGTTGTTTTATAAGTGTGTAAGATACCTGTGAAGTAGAAGAGAAGTGTCCTTAAAGTGCAAGAAACTGCTATATAGGGTGAACTTTGTACGCATTGTCACATATGCAGCAGACACATGGACAGTAAATGTAAAAGATAGTAGGAAAGTGGAGGTCTTGAGAATGGGGTTTGTGAGGAGTATGTTCGCTGTCACAAGGAGAAACAGGATTAGGAATGAAATTATTAAGGAAAAAATGGGGTTAGAGGGAACACATAAGATAGTAGAGGAAGCGATTTGAGATATTATGGGCATGTAATGAGGATGGAAAAGTAGAGAATGCCAAAGAGAATGATGGATATGTATGGAGAAGACTGCAAGGGAGGCAAAGAAATAAATGATAGGAGCATATTTTAAAAGAAAGTGTGCTAGTGAGAGAAGGAGAATGGAACCGATTAAATGAGAAAGAATGGTAGAAAGATAGAAAAAGATGGAGGAATTTTACTAAACTGACTCGTGTCATAGGTTTGAAATTATTGATGATGGCATAGATCAGGAAGATGGGATTATAGAGGGAATGAATTCACATTTGTATGGAGTGAGAAAGGGCTATAATTTAGGAAACCCCATCCTTAATACACATGACCAAGTGTCAAACCCGACCATCCCGTCACCGACAAACCAGACTCAGTGAGCTTGGCATTCAACTCATAAAAAACAAAAACTTTAGTTACCGTTATTTAATTTTGTAATCACTAACCTGAAGCACTATACAACACTGGATGAAATCGTCGAAAAAGATTGTTCCTCTGCCAAGGCGGTCATATTTTCGAACGAGCAGTTGAACAATCCCATCAGAGAGCCTATAGCCAAATGCCGTCAGGGCCATTTTCAACTCCCCGCAATCAATATTACCAGAATTATCCCTGTCAAAGGAACGAAAACAATTCTGCCAATCTGTGACGTACTTCCATAATGATCCAAAGTCTTCAAAACTAATTTTTCCCATGGCCTGTTTGTCAAACATCCCTGAGAAAGAGAGAAAACCAAAGTATAATTATTGTATCTTTATAAATAGAATTATTAAGGATAAGAGCTAGGCATACACTGAAATAGTTGACTGTTCTGGGTGACTGAATTTAATTCTAATGAGTTAATAATTCTAGAATATGTTTTGATATTATCCTGTTACACTGTTAAATGCTTGATGTTTGACAATAATTAGAATTAAAAACTGTAATAGTAAAAATGAGTGGAGTAGATTAATAAATATAGAATAATTTACAGCTGTTGTCAATAATAAAAAGAGGAAATACTCAAAACTTGATTAGAATGTTTAACTTAGCCTAAAAAGTTTAAAAAGTAACTAAAACATGTAATATTTCATAAAAGAAAATATATTAGTGATTTGAAAAGTTTAAAAAAATTTGAAAAATAAATAAAGTATTATTGTCAATTATTTTGTCCATCGTGGTATTGTATACATTTTATTTATTAAGATCTTTGAACATTTTTATGTCATCAACCTGGAAGTAAAAAAATTAGATGTAAAGGCTAATTTAGCTTGAAAAGTGGAGTCGTGTAACTCGTCTGAGTTACAAAACTCAACTGATGAGTGAATTATGGTGTTTGGAGTGGAAGTGAATGATAAATGGTGTGTTAAGGGGGGGAGGGGGGGAGGTCAGGGGGGGGGTTGTTTAGAGTTGGAAGTATTAAAGCAAATGTTGAACAAATTTAAATAAAACGTTAAAATCTGATGGAAGTTGTTTCTTGATTATTATTTAATGGTTTATATTTCTGTCAAATATCCCAAATTTCCAGTTCTGGCCCTTTCTGGCCAGTTTTTATGATATATATAACAACAATCATCGATTGTGGTAGATGTTGAGCTTCTATTAAATGAGATTTTTGATGATTGTATTTGTAATCAGGGTTCTTACAGACATATGAAATATAAATTTAAGGACCTTTCAAAGACTTTTTAAGGACCAAAACTGCTATTTCTCGTACTGCCAAAAGCTAAACACATTAATAGAAAGAAAAATCATACACATACCAAATTTTAAATAGATGGAAAACAATAACTTTTCTCTAAATTTAATAAACAGTTAGGACTATAAAAATAGTAATCTAACTTTATTGTCACTTACTTTACTCTCCTTCGTTTATTGGTTAGTGTAATCATTCTAGATTCAGTATATATTTCATTATGGCTTGAACAGGAATTTAAGCACTAAGGTGGATGGGAGATGAACTAATAGCTATCAGCGAGCATTTAAGTGCAAAACTGTAATTATAAGTGCTTAAAATGTTAATAGGTAGCCAAAAATCTTAAAAGAATTATTACGAATGACGGTTTTAAAGCAACTTCACTAAGATTTTTAAATATTGGAAATTAACATTGTATTTCATCGAGAGTAGCGCTAATGTATTTGTAAGAGAGGTTAACACTATCCCCTTGCGCCTATAAAGATCCCAACCCATAGGCACGACTATCTTTAAGATAGATATTTCACGCCCCAGTGCATCTTAAATCGTGGTCTTTACAGCCATTCTTCACAACCATTTAAAAAATAGATGTTGAAACATGGAAATTTCAGGACTTTTCAAGGCCAGGAGCAATTAAAGAACTTTTCCAGGCCTTGAACAGACACACATTAAATTCCAGATCTTTAAAGGACCGTATGAAACCTGTGTAATCTCTTAAATGTTAATTTACTCTATTCATCTTTATTATAGCATTTGTGTTTATAATTCTAATTATTGTCAAACATCAAGAAGTGCATTTAGTGAGGATTTTCAACCCTTATTCAGAATGGCTTTTTACCCAGGGAACCTATCAAATGAGCAGGCTTCTATGCCATCAAATAAGACTGCCTGCTGCCACCACAAATATAAAATTTTTCACCAAAGATTTAATTCATCCCCAATAATAAGAAGCTTAATTAAAACTAAAATAAATAACCTACCCAATCATCTCATACTCTATGAATAGTACAGCAAGGCTTAAATGAGCTTCAATTTTCCTCCACACAAATTCCTCAATCATACAAAACCTTTGGCTATCATCTAGCCATGTTTGTAAACCCCCTTATTACCAAAACTTACCATGCAAGAAATCTGCGGCATATTTAAATTTAATTAACCTTAGGCCAAATCCTTATGTAAAATTATAATTTCTGTAAGTGCTACACCATATTTAACAGTAACGTATTCAAATGACTATTAAAATACAGATACCTATCATTAGACGAACAGTTTCTGGGTTAAATGGTGTCCAGGTCCCATTTGACAATGCTACTTGTAGTTCATCTGCTGATATGTAGCCACTGCGATCTTTATCAACACTGCAAACCAATCAAAGCTAAATTTAAAAACTTAGAAAACTTAGACAATCACTAAAATAATTTAAGTAGGCCTGCATAGATTTTTAACAAATCTATTCAGTGTTCATGTTTTTGACCCGGTACCCCTATGATATTTCAAAACATAGCTTATCACATGACACAATTAGGCTATGAGCTAAGTAACTTATTTGTGTTTCACAGAAAAAGGTTTTAGTCAATTATGATTTAGTTTAAGTGATTAAAACTGAACAATGACAAATTATAAATGTTATCTTGGAAACATATTCAATCACAATACTAACATCTAGGCCTGCAGTAATAATTTTTAGGATAGCCTATATGGGCACATCAGACACTAGATAAATTATGAACCATAGACAAAAAGCGAGAGATAAACAATGTTTTAAAGGAAGAATTTACTGGTTTTTTTACTAGGTCTATTCATATATTACAGGTTTAGAATAGTATTATTATTATTATTAGCACCGCGTCTTACTACCCGTTCGGGTTATACGCACTTACGCTAATGTGTAATGATAGGGTGATTGTGAGATGAAATGGAGGACCTACAGTTTAACGTGGAATCCGAACCACGGTGGAGGCCTGGCATTCCCCACATTCACAAGATGTCTTGTCAGAGGTGAAGGAAGGGTTTGGTAATCAGATAAATTTGTGCCGGGACCGAGGATTGAACCCCGGACCCCTGGCACAGAAGTCCGACACCTTACCCCTAGACCACCAGGTCACCTTTTTAGAATAGTAACATTTCATCAAGTTCTGTTATAAAATGGGAAGAACCAAACATTTGGATGCTTGTTAGGTTAAATGTGTTTGTGTTACATCTTACTACACATCCGGAGTAGCCACATAACTACACTAATGGGGATAGGGATATGGACGAGAGAATTTTGAGGAAGTGTAGGGGGCCTCCCAACATTTGGGTGACAAAAGAATAGTAAGCCATTTAGAAAATATCAACGCTCAAATAACAACCTCCTTGTCAATGGCAAACCAGACTAGACAATATTGACACCTTTGTCTGGTTGCGCAATGATTCTGTGAAATACCTTTAAGTTGCAAAAAACTTGGTATGTCCAACTAATTACATAACCATTGAAAATAATGCATTTTATTAACTGTGACTGATTAAACAAGTATTTCACCATCTTTGACATGGTGAAATAACCGTGACTTTATTACAAAGACATCTAACACATTTTGTCAGAAAACTTGAATATGTGACAGATAAAATATAATTCATGTTTGATGAATAGTAAACCAAATCAAATGGGTCAATGTGTTGTGATTAGGGTTGGGAAAATTTCACACATTTTTACATATTTTCTTTTAACTTGGCTTGGTTTATACATCATCCTAAATTAAAGCATAAGTAACCAGTAGTAAAATGATTGTTTAAGATGATTCTAAGATTGTATTTAAAAAATTCTAAGCAATAATTGTTAATTGTCACAGAGAAATGCACTATAATTTGTTCGGGCAGGCTACACAAAATATTTGGCATTTAGGAAATAGTTATTTTCTTAACAACAAAATATCCCTAAAAGAACAATGGCATGTCAATTAAAAAAAGGGTAACTTACTAACCAAAGTCATGGGATGGGCCTATTTACCCAGCTTTCAAACTTTTCTTAGCTTAATGTACACATTATTTTACTACAGTGACTACAGTAGCCCTAAATGTACACTACAGTATACCTAAATGTTGACTGTCAGAAGTCACAGCTGCTAAACAAATGTTTTTGCAGATCATTTAATTCAACGTAGTGATACATAACTTGGTCTGGTAACTTTTCAAAGCCGTCAGCCAGCACCAAAGAAGCCATGGGGCTACTGTACCGAACCTAACTTAACCCAACCTTTAATGTGTTAATTACAATTATGAAAGAGTCAATATTGATCAAATAAACAACTTAATGTTGAAGTTAACGCAATAGATCACGGGTCAGTACACATCAATATTTAAGTTTCTGTTTATCTTGTAATTTTAGTGAAATTTGTTTTGGTTGAGTAGTTATTCAAACTTTATAAATCTTAATATTATTCAATGAATTTTTGGGTACTGTACGGAATAATAATTAAATATATACATAGGCCTACATGCAGTACTGATATAACAAAAAAAGTGTGATATGCGCAAAATAATGTTATTTTGATTAAGCATCTAGGAGCTTTAGGGTGACAGTTCATAATTGGAAAATTGCAGTAAATGAAACTACTACTAATCGACAGCCCATATCATTCATAGCAAATAATATATCTCTATCAATCTGTGATAACCAATTAAGCTAAAAATATTCCATTAACAATGGGCATATAGCTTGTTCTTAAATTTTAGTATTCAGATAATTTTGACATTTAATAGAATAACCATGCTACAGGAGTGGCCCAGCAAAAGTAAAGCGGGAACCAAAATAAACATTAATTGCTTACCGTTGGAATACATCCCATAAAAATTCACGGCTTGCCATTGGTGATGAAAACTGTGCCATATTTTATTAGATCAGTTTAAGAGACAATTTATTTGAAATAATATAAGTACTTCAATTATAATTTAAACTTATTAAACTATCTCCTACAACGTAACCAATCAAAGTTAAGAAAATGACAGCAGCAGTCATAGATGGCCTACATATGGGGCACAAATCTTCCTTTAAGATCATTGACAAAGTGGTAGTATGATAGGTGGTTGAACGGCTTACTATATTATCCAGCTACACTAGCTCAGTCGAGAATAACATTTTATTATATTTTAAATTAACATTTGAGGCAGGGTTGGATTTAGGGGAGAGTGGCAGGGGCTAATGCTCCAAAGCTGCTACAATATGGACAGCTATAGGGTTTGAGTCTTCCTTTTAAAAGGCAAGTAGTAGTAATATGACGGGTGGATGGAAGACTATATTGTTCACCACTATATCATCTGAACATAACATTTTATTATATTTAAATTAGCACGTTGATAGGTTTGGATTTAATGGAGGGTGACAGGGGCTAATGCCCCAGGCTCTCTACAAGCTTTCCAATAAAAAATCAAATCTTTGCTTTATAGAATGAAGCATATGGTGGGCACTCTTATAGGACTGATCCCGTAAACTAAGTTGGACACTATCGCTAAGAGCAGCTTACAATGACATTACAGAGGAATGCATATGCGCGGACGTGAAGTGGATAGAAAAGGAAGCATGAAGTCTTTGTAAAATTTGTCATTATTGTTTTGTCAGCAATTTGCTGTTCATTTCAATGAAGGAGTTTAGCTAGATTTTACATTTTATAACGTGGCTTATAAATGCAATAATGGACTTAGTTACATTTGATTGAATTTGACATAAGGCTTAATTAACATTTCCCAATAGAAAAGGTGTAGTGTTCTAGGTATAACGTCCCGCTTTGAATCATTTAGTTTGTGGCACTAACGCTGCGAGCGCTAACGATGTGATTCTATTTGCCAATATTAGAGTGGCGTTTCTACACTTTTCCCTCGTCTAAGGACTGCAGTCATGGTAACATATTAAAAGAATAATTAAAATGTACCGTATCAAATCTATTTATTTCTACCAAAATATTATGAATTTAAAAAAAATATTAAAATTTTGGATACTGTACCTATTATTTTCTGTCCTAATAAAGATTAACTAAGAACAAGCGAAATATAAAATATGTTTTAAACAAATATAGCTTATTTTAATGACACTCTTTCTTTCTTTTCGTTTGATGGTAGACCATCCTTTAAAAAGAACCTAGATAATACTGGTATTATAGGAAAGGCACCACAAGGTTCTATATTAGGACCTTTACTCTTCCTAATCTACATAAATGATCTAACGAACTGTAATATTAGAGGGCAAATTAACATGTTCACAGATGATACAAATATTTTCTCTATAGGAAATAGCATATAAATACTACCTACTTAATGATATGCAATATGATCTAAATATCATAGTTGTCTAGGTAAAAATAAAATGTTGATAAATGGAGAGAAAACTAAAAGTATTATATTTTCTAAGGTCATTATGATTATCAATCCAACCAGCAATTTTTTTTTTATAGAGAACAAAGAAATATATAGGCTAGAACAAGCTACATTTAATTATAGATAGAAGTTTAACTTGGTATCCTCACATAAATTCTATAACAAAAATTAACCCGACTATAGGGTCCTATAGGCTGAAGTTTTATGTTCTTCAATATTGGATAAAGCAATAATACTAAGCCTACTCTTTAATAAAATGTAATTTAATTTATCTAATCATTATATGCTCTAAGACTAATAAGTAAGTTGAAGGAATTAGAAATAATACAAAAGAGAGCAATCTAAATTTGATTCAAGCTACAACGTTTTACGCCCTCCAGATTACCTTCAAACACATATACCACCTTTAGAACTTTGTGCTGACCTATATTATGTACTGGAAATATTCTTGATTTTATTTTTGATACTGGAATTTTGAATCAGATGTTGGAAAAATATTTTGCTCGTTTACATTGAGTGTAATGTTGGATTAAGTATTATGAGTCCACTAATAGTTCTATTTTGACCACCCCTCAATTACTCCCCCTCTGGTCTATCTTGTTTGCCAAACAATTAGTTGACCTTGTAGTGAGGATGTTTGCCTCACTTGCTGACCTTTCTATTCTCAGTCTCTACAATACCCTCCCATAGTAGAGAAAGAAAAAAATATAACTGTTTTGACTATACAAGTAGCCAAACTCCCCCTTAACACCCTCCCAGCACAAAAACCTTTTTCTAGCAATAACCATTATGAGTAATGAGTTACTAGTAATTGCTCAAGTTCAAACACCACTTCAAAAACTATTGGTGTACTTGCCTGACCTTAACAAGAAACAACTATATAGTGTGCAAGCTGCTGATATAAAAAAATTCTACTTGAACTTTTATCATAGCAAGAAGTTATTGACTACCTTAAACAATACTTCAAGTGGTGACCAGCTTGATAAGTTGTTCATGAATATTTTTTTAGAGTAAATGCACTCCAGGAACTACAATATTTCACTAAAACAATTCTTTTTCTCTTCCATAGCAATGCAGCCATTGAGCAAAAGTTTTTATGTGAATAAATAATGTCTGGTTGAAAACCTACATGAGGACAGCCTTATTGCTCAATGTGTAACTTATGATGCAAGCACTGGAGCAGGGGGGCTTATAAATATGACGCTTTCAAAAAAATAGATGATTCATGCTGTGAGGAATGCATCAGGAATAAGGAAAGAAGGTGACCTGGTGGTCTAGGGGTAAGGTGTTAGACTTCTATGCTGGCGGCCGGGGTTCAATCCTCGGTCCCGGCAAAGTTTTATCTGATTCCCAAACCCTTCCTTCACCTCTGACAAGACTTCTTGTGAATGTGGGGAATGCCAGGTCTCCGCCGTGGTTCGGATTCCACGTTAAACTGTAGGTCCTTCATTTCATCTCACAATCACCCTTCCATTACACATTAGCGTAAGTGCGTATAACCCGAATGGGTAGTAAGACGCGGTGCTAATAATCAATAAGGAAAGAAGCGCTTGAAAAGAAGAAAAAGATTGAAGTAGACTTAAGTCAAAAAAGAAAAATAGCATTTGAAGAAATAAGAAAACTAGAAGTGAAAAGAAAAACAGTTTTGCAGAAAGCCAAGGAAGAGGCAGAAGTGTTAGAACATTAAATGCAAAAATTTAAAAAGTGATGTGGTTAGATGAATTTTAACTTTTGTTTGCATTCTAAAAAAAATTGTTTTTAGGTTTTATCATCTTAATTTTCAATAATGTAAGGTAAATGCAATTATCTTTATTTCCAAGTAATTTATATCAACATAATATTTGTTGGTTATTTTTCATTGAAGATTATGTATCTTTAATTACTATATAATAACTAAACAAATTCACTATCAAAAATATAACTTGTGGAAAGTATCGACTGTCAAGGTATGGTGGGGATAATAGTTTTTGTGGTAGAGTAAACTCTCTGGCTGTAATCATTCTTTGAAGTTGCACTGATTACTTGTACCTCTAAAGTTCTATGAGTGAGGTGAAATGATCTAGCAATTTTGCCAGGAGAGGTATTTTCACATACTTTCCAGGGTTCTTTTATATGCCACATAGAACCTTAATAAATGAATTTGTCACAAATTCTAACAGTAAGTTTTAAAATTTGTTTGAAAAGTTGGGATTTTTTTTTTTTTTT